>JAWZYV010014527.1:0-95975 GCA_038373885.1 Cheiracanthium punctorium | reverse complement strand
ATATGGGGGTTGATTTGTATTCAAAGTCCGTGGAGCAGGTTTTTTTTTTTTTTTTTTTTTTTTTAAGCTACAACCCTAATATACAGCAATACAGAGACGAAAACAATTGTTTTCAATCGCCAGTTAATAATAACTTAAAAAAAGAGGTGTTGGAATATTAGTGGTATTTCCTAGTATGGTTTTCTAAAATTTATTATTTTTCTTTGTAGAAGAAAAAATATATGGAACTAACACAGAAAATTATAAATCATTTTCATTTCGAATGGTAAAATTTTCGATAAATAAACTCATTTGAGCTAACCAAAATAAAAACAATTAACAAACGTGTTTGATCATACACCCTCCAAAAAAAGTATTCGAGCAAGAGAGAAATTTCCTACGTTCGTTTCGTATATTAAAAATTATTTATCATAGAATACGAATTAGGCTATGTATAAATATGAATTCCCACATTTCTGTCAGGTTGTGCGTTTTTCAAAAACTCAACTATTATTCGCAAATCTAAAATAGGAAATTTCTCTCTTGCTCGAATACTTTTTTTGGAGGGTGTACGTGAATTGTAAATATCAAATATTTTAAATTCTATTTCATCTCCTCGTCATATATTTTGTTAATATATTAACCGAACAATATTTAATAAATGAAAATTTAATAACTATTAGTATAATTTATTTTAAAAGTAATAATGGTTGTTACTGCTTTGAAAATGTGAAACTTAAACATTCAGTATAAAGAAATGCATAAAAATGTCTGTATTATTTGTGCATTCGTTTACTTTAATGTATACTAAAAGTCAGCTTAATTTGTTCATGTATATTAAAAATCAAGTTAAAATAATGAATCATGAGAGTGAGCACTACTTTGTTTTTCCTTCAAATTGCATGCATCTATTTACTTTAATGTCCACATGTATCATAGTAAAGAAACTGTCAATGAGTTCGTACTTGAATTAGCAACACAATCACTACTTAAAACTACATTAAATAACGTTTCAAAGCATCGGAAAGGTTAAAAATTGCTTGATGTATACGGGAAGACGCGAGCATCCGTAGGCCTCTTTGGATAACTCATTGAAATACATGCGCAGGCCATTTACTAATAGCGAAGGCCCCGCCTGCGCGTGTATTTTGATGAGCCATCCAAAGAGGCCTACGGATGCTCGAGTCTTCACGTATACATCAGGCATTTCTTAAGCTTCCCAGTGATTTCAAACGTTATTTAATGTAGTTTTAAGTAGTAATTGTGTTACTAATTCAAGTACACCCTCCAAAAAAAGTATTCGAGCAAGAGAGAAATTTCCTATTTTAAATTTGCGAATAATAATTAAGTTTTTGAAAAACGCACAACTTGATAGAAATATGGAAAGTTATTTTTATACATAGCCTAATTCATATTCTATGATAAATAATTTTTAATATACGCAACCAACGCAAGAAATTTATCTCTTGCTCGAATACTTTCTTTCGAGGGTGTACGAACTCATGATTAATTTGTTTGCTATGATACATATTTACATAAAGAAAATAGATGCATATAATTTGAAGGAAAAACAAAGTGGCTCTTACTCTCATGATTCACGATTGCTTATTTTAGTTTCACAAGTGGATATTTAGTATACTTTAAAATAACTAAATACACAAGACATTTTTATAATGAATATTTCATGAACGTAGTCGTATTTCCTACGTTATTTTAAACAATTCAACATTAATCTATAACAATGATGTATTAAAGCGCATTTCAGTGTTTTCGGGATATCCTGTATATTGGAGAAAATTGATAAAATACGTTCTATAGCGCGATCCCTGAATTAATTATTCTTTAATAAATACATTTCATGTAGTATATATTGTTCTTTTGTCGCTTTCTCAATCGAACTTAGGAATTGAGCAAGCATAATGAACGCTTGTACAAAATATTAACTACATTTGAAGTTTCTGTATAAACGGGGAAAAATCAATAATTTATAATTTACTGTATTTCTGCACTGTACCAGATGTAAGTCTTAATCACATAATCAAGGCATATATAACTGATAAATAACATTTTCAACTGGCAAAATTAAATTGTCTAAATAGTATCACAACGTCATGCTTATTTACAAGAATAAAAACTACTCAAGTAATACGATTTCTGATTAAAATAATTCATTTATAAATAACACATGAGCAATTATTCACTAAACATGATTTACATACATATTTTTAGAATTTCTAAATACATTATAAGCGTTCACTTACCTTTACATTCAGAGCAAAATGTTCGAATTTTAGGATAAATTTTCATGAAAGAAAATGGCGCAAGATTCACAAAACGATTACCTACATCTAAAGTTCTTTAGTACGACAAAAGTATAAAAAAATTGCTTTAAAATAATAAAATAATATAACATTTATAATACTTAGAATAATAAAATAGAATACTGTGACTGGGGAAAACAGGCCTCAATGATAAACTCATTTTTAGGGATAGCAACTCATAAGCAGGCCCGTTGCTTAGCGATGGCCCCGCCTGCCCCCGCTTACGGAATTATTCCCCCTATATCAATGGCTTAAGCTGGTGGTTAGTTGTTTTGGGCTTGGCTTTAACCGTGGGCTTTCTAACACTTTCTTCAAGACATTATAATTTTATAACTATTTAAAAAAAAAAAAAAAAAGCCGGAACATTAGACGTTTGAAAATAACTTTTTTATGAATTAATTTTCTTTTCACTGTGAAATTTTGTTTTAAATATTATTAATCGTTAAATACTAAAAATAATTTAAAATATCGTACTTTAACCCTTTCGTGGGCGAGTTTATTTGCGGAGAATCGAAAGTAGTACTTGAATATGTTCTGCCCTATTTTTTAGGATTAATTCACATATATTCCCTCTATTTAAATATTGGACGTCAAAATTAAAGAAATAAGTACTAGACATACATACAAACTTTGCAGGAGATTTGTATTCACCTACGTCATGCTTTAGTATCTGACAACACTAGTTTCGAAATGCAGACGACAGCTTTGTACACAAACAAACCACTGAAGTTATGTCGAATTTTGAAAAAATCGCTTCGAGGTGCACAACTACATATTTACATCTTACCGAGTACCAAATTTGGTGTTTCTAGGTGTAGCCGTTTGTCCGTAACGCTGCCGACAGACACACACTCACACACACAGACACCTTCTTTTATAATAAGTAGAGATAAAGCAAACAATGTCCTAATGATTTTTGATTAAAATAATGAATGCCAAACGTTTTGGTACAATAGATTTTTGTTAAAAGCAGCTGAATAAAATGGGCTTCAAAAATAAAAAGCTTCAAAAGTACAAAGTCCCATGCAGTTTTACTCCTTTATTTAAAGTTATTGGACGAAAACCGAAATCAACTGTTAAGTCTTTTGTATTTTAATCTTTTATTTAAAATGACTCGAGCAAAACCGAAATACGATACATTATTTTTTCGCACAGAACGGTTATTACAATTTACTAAGGCGCTCAACACCATTATTAAAACTTACTTGTCAAGCTAAACCACAAATATACCGCTTTTTTACATAAAATGAACGCACTGATCCGGCTTGTTTGTACAAAACTAGCTTACGAATTTCACCGCTGTGTGGCACTCATACAATTATGACAATGAATACTCCGTATTAACAAATCAAAGTCGGAAGAGCGATGATTCACGTGCTCAATTTTCGAATTATTATGCGAGCTTTCTTTAAAAATGTGTACCTAATTAAAGTTTATAAGACAAATGTTTGATAAAAGTTCATATCCATTATCCCTGAACAAAAATTAGAAAATTCGCTAATAATAATTGATTTCTGTAAGTCAACAGACTGTAGGTGGTAAGTATTCTTAGAAAGGGTTAAAAGGAGTAGAACGTTTTTAATAAATTATTAATTCCATCAGACATTTAAAACTTCGAATTAAAACCTGGAGTACTATTGGATCGCTCCTATCATTGCAAAGGCCCGATGGTAGTGAGACTTCCTTCTGTGCCCATAGTTGCTTCCCGGCTGAGTTTTACAGCCTTCGCTTTCAAAGACCCATGTCGGGAAGCAACAATGAGGACAATCGCGTCCTGGCAACGATGGGTGCAAACAGGTTAAAGCCTTTTTTTTTTACGTCAGTTTCAGGTTTCGCAATGGAAATCTACAAGTCAGTTTTCCTATATGCAGCTTTCATTATAAAGTGTTGTTTTTATATAAAGTAGGTTGTGTAGCTTATTATAACAATTTCCAAAAGTCTTTGAGCTGCAAGTGCGTTCGGAAAATTAACATTTGCTTACAAAATTCATATAGGAAATTTCTCTCATACTCGAATAACTTTTTGACGCATCCTGTCTGTCCTGGCAGATACGTGAAGGTCCGGGGCTACAGCGCGGCTTTCGAGCTAACGTCTGGAGTTTTGGACGGTTTTCTCCAGGTGTAACATGAGTAAGCGTTACAACCCCTTAAAAAGTTCTCCCTATGCACATATATCCCTCGCGTAGCACTACTACAACCATTGGGACGACGGTGCCATTAGCTCACAGGCTATTCTATAGTGCTACCATCTCCGTACTAATAATGCACAAACTGCATGTTTATTTAGACCTATAAAAACGAGTTTCGTCCGAAACATCTATTCTTCAAACAAATTTATATTAAAGCTTTGGTCTGAAATGAGCAAGCTTCTTAAGGTATGAGCCTTCGGTAGACTTCTTTCTTTAGTGAAAAATCCAAGTTTTAATGACAATGCCCCAAGCAGCACAACAATGTTGTTTCAATAAGGTTTAAATGTGAAATGCTAACATACAAAATGCTGTTTCAATGTGAACTTTCAATGTCGTTTCCACATGATTTTGTTCAGTTTTCTCGACATTGTTTCAGCATGGACATTGATATAATATTGTAACAGCATTGTGAAATCACAAGAGGAAAACAAATAAAAAAACAAGATTTTATTTCTTTCGCGCAAAATTATTAAAATCATACGAAAATTTACGAAAAATAAAATGGTTGATAATTATCTACTTGAAAACATAATTTTAATTTGTATTAAAATATAGCATTGTCATAATACATTTTTACAGCAGTCAATACGAATAAAAATGATATTTTAAAGTAGATAATTGTCAACCATTTTATTTTTCGTAAATTTCTGTACGATTTTAATAATTTTGCATGAAAGACACACACACACACATATATATATGTATATATATATATATATATATATATAAAATTAGAATCAATGACGATAAGAGTCTATCCTTTAATATATATAATAAAAGAAATGACTTTAATTTTCAGGTTAATACCTTCACTCATTTCAATTCATGTATGCACACTTCTGTGTTTAGAAATATTATCTCTAATCATAAGTATAGAATAGAGTCTCTATGTACCAATAGTTTTAAGGCTAATAACTTAACTGACCTATATAAAACTGCTATAAAATATAATTATCCCAGTAAATTTCTAACTTCTATTTTATATCTTCTATGTAATCAAAAAAACTGTATGTCCTAATCAGAATATTGGTTGGTGAGGATGGGGTTGGTTGTTGGTTCTTTCTATATTTAAAAAAAAAAAAAAAAAAAAAAAAAACCATAAAATATATATCTATATATTTTATTAAAAAAAAAATCTATTCTTAAGAATGGTTGATTACTGGTACTTTTTCCTTTTCATGTGAGTCTGTAACCAATGAAGCCAAACAGAGTACTGTTCTAACTAAATATTTTACAATTATATTAGCATAAATAGCAATAATAAATGAATATATAATTATTATCAATATCATTATTGTTAATATTATTGCTACAGTTTTTCTCCATTTCCACAACCTCAACTAAGTACTTCTTAGCTACTGCAGCTAGTACTACGTAAAACATAGGCTAGATATACTAGTGTAATATTTATTTTATTATTTATTCATTTAATTATTACCATTTTTATTCTTTTTATTTATTCATTTAATTATTACTTTTTTTATTTATTTATTCTTTTCCTTTCCATACTTCCAAAGTATTATTAATATATCATTTTTTATTCACACTCCATGGCATTACTTGTCTATTGATTGCATTAAGCCTTCTCTGATGGCAACATGCACTAATACTGCCTCCATTACTGAGCTTTGATCTTCGTGTCGGTCCACTTCCTCGTTGTTTTTTTCTAATAGCTACGGTCGCGCCCCCAAGTTACAAAAGGACCCTAATTTTGGTCAGGTATCTTGCAGAAACCTAGCTATTATTGTTTTTTTCGATTAAATTGAAATGTGTGTGCGGTGGCGCCTGATGATAGAGCACACCATTTCAATATTAATTCCATTTTCGGACTATTTCTGATTACATGTGATTAGGCTTAAAAGCACACCAGTTCTAATTTGGCGCTTTATATTCAATTTTTCCACTCTTTCATTGCCTTAAAAGGCTATTTTTAAACACTTATCCGGAATAAGCTCGTTAATTGGCACCATGTGCTATCTACTTTTTTATTTTTTATATTTTCTTCACTTTATCATTGGATTATCTTGGGATTTCACTTTACGTAAGTAAGCTATTATATATTATATATATATATATATATATATATATATATGTAATAATAAAATAAACTTTGCTTATTTAACCTAATTTAATTTAATGTTATTTGAAAAAGCTTCTTTAATCTTTTACTCTTACTGTAAAATTTGTTTCTCGGCCATACAAATATTACGCTCGGAGATGTTTTTTGAAGTTCCATAAGGAGAAAATGGTTGATTCAGCATTATCTTCAGTTTCCTTTGGTTTTGGTTACTACGTGCTTTTAGAACTCCCGGGTAAGCAGGTGTTTCTCATGTCTTGATTGACAATCGAGTTAGCTCATTACGTTTGAGAGTAACGCCTTCGCGATCGTGCTGCACCCTGCCAGCAGGTGTGGTAATTAAGAAGTATTTAAGCGAGAGCGCGGAAATTTCGAGAGCTTCGTCTTAGCTTTAGAGTTTTAGCTTAGCTTTTAGGAATTTGGAACGTGAAGCTTTTGCAGGAGCTTCCAGTTTTAGCTTTTAGACTGCGATGTACGAAGATAGCCCCGGAGCAATAAGGTCGCCGTCCTGACTCCTGCCCTCTGCCAGAACTTTGAAATAAACTATTTAACCTAGAACCCCAATGGATTTGCGTCAATCATTCCAACAAGGAATGGCGTAAGGCCCATTCTTTACATATACATATATATATATTACCACTATTACGGCCACTACACTACAACCCCGAGTCCGGTTTCGTTCCGAAAAATGGTCATTATTCTTCCCTAATTTCAGTTACAATTAAATTAAACGTTTGCGTGCGAGTGCATGAGCTGGGTTTCAGCTTCTGCGTTAAAGGATCCATGTCGGGAAGCAACGACGAGGGCTGAAGTAAGAATGTCTGTTATCTCCTTGCAACGACGAGAGCGAACAACCTTTAAATGCCTTTCCTGTTACGTTCAGTTTAGAACTGGAAATCTGCGCCCCCTATCGAGTGCCGCCCGTGGTACGTGAATGACTTGCCATGCCATACCGCACTGGATTGGAGACGAGAAAGCCCCGCGGTTTCTATGCGAGACGAAACAGCCCCTTTTTTTCTATGTTCAATTTTAATACTTAGTAATTATATCCAACAGAGCACGTAAAATGAACCCCCGTATCCCAATTAAACCCAATAGCAATATATTTAAAAGAATCCGGTCAGATAAAGACAAGATTAACCCTCTAGAAACCGCAGGTATTTATAAAATAAATTTCACATATAGAGATTCCAACCTTCCCGGATACTACATTGGGGTTACAAAAAGAAAAATTAAAGATAGAATTAAAGAACACATAAACGACATAAAATACAATAGACAAAGTACCGCTCTATCCCGCCTAGCCTTAAAAGGAAATATAAATATAGATTTTGTAAATGTCAAGAAAATAGCTAATTACAATAATCACAATTATGGCTTAAGACGGGAAGCGTTGAAAATAATGTCACAAGAGGGAGCTGTCAATGACATGGCGCATGCGCAGATCGAGCAATCGTGGCAAGCCATGGTGAAGAAGAGGCGGTGAACGAGCCAAGCAACTCAGTTCTGATGATGACAGCGGGCTAAGCTGTCGAAACCGCTAATGGTGCGTGTTTTAACCTTTTTACGGAAATTTTAGGCTTTTAATGTTTTTAACTAATTACTAATTTTAATACTTTTTTAAAGGACTGACGCACGTTATAGAACCCACCATTACCGAGCAAATAAGACATTAAACATACCTTGAGAATGGATGGCTGAAGTGTGGAGGTACCGGGCACGAGCCTATCGCTCGGCTGTTGATCTAACTGTCCGGAATATGTGACGGTTTTCTCCGGATGTAACGTAAATATGCGTTTTAGACCCCCTTAACCCTTTAACGCGCAGTGATCCCGCTCTGGGAACACCAAACTCTGACATTTTGACTGTTGCCAGTCACGAAGAATAGATTTGATTTCTATAAAAATAGTTTCTGGTGATACAGCTCCACGAGAATCCTTTACTTTTTAGCACGTCATTTCCCGTAAAAAAATGGTCACGATTATTTTTAACAGCAGTGGCATCTGTTGGGAAATGGAAGAATACGAAAATAGCTGGATCGATTGCCTAATGCTGAAAAAAGGGCAGCCGTTGCCATCGATTGACTTAACTACCAGCAAGATGGCGGACGATCGAAATGTTCATCGCGTGCCACAGATCGAGAGACCCTTTCTTGACGCAGCTGGCTGTGGCCCCGCGCACAGCCAGCTGTCGTCAAAAAAGGGGTCTCTCGATCTGTGGCACGCGATGAACATTTCGATCATCCGCCATCTTGCTGGTAGTTAAGTCGATCGATGGCAACGGCTGCCCTTTTTTCAGCTTTGGGAAAGGGTTGGGCCTCAAAGGGTTAAAAGGCCGCCGACAAAGGCACCCCACCTCCTAAGCAGATTCCCCTTGTAGTAGGCTTACAATAACACACACACACACAAAAACAGGTTAAACTTGACCAATGGTGCACCCAGGAGTATAGTTTAGGAGGGGCTACAAATATTGTTGAAATCGGTTGCAGAGACCTCGTAAGTAATAACTCTCTTATAACGTCTAAACATCAGTGGCGGCTCGTGGAGTTATTTAAAAGGAGGTTCACAAAATTAATTTCGAAAATTAAAAAGGCAGATACGACGCACCTTACAAGCTAAAACATATTTGCATTTCCAGCAGTGAAAGGGGAAAACAATGCAAGCAACTGGAAGAAAACAAGTCATCTTGGGTCTTACCTTTCGTCCCGAAGATAAGTTTTAGCAAAAATCTTGTCTTGATTTTTTATTTCAAAGGATAACATTGAAAAATGTCATTAGCTCCGAAACACTTATTGGACTCCCATCTTAATAACTGACGCTATTTCGTAAAAATACTGTAGTGAAAAATCATAAAAGTTAAGAAAATGAAAAAAGAAAAAAAAAAAAAAAAAAGAATTAACTAACGGAACACAACAAGCCAAGAGAGAATCCGGAGGAGATAACGGCAAAAAAATCTGCTGTGAGCACGATGCAATTGTGCGAACGGAAGCGCCTCGCTTCCCCCCGCAACTGTCTCGGTGTCTTTCCTCAGATACCGGTTGAAAGGGCCACTTGGTCGATCGCACGTGCGAGCGACGAAAGACTATGCTGTAGTCACCTACGATACAGTGCGTTAGCTATAATAAAAGCGTTTAATGATAGTGAGGGAGAGTCAAACTCATGTTTTAAATTCACAAAAATCTAGAGGCCACCACTGCTAAATATTATGAATCACTCGCCATAGAACACAAGCCTAATGTCATAGCGTCGTAAATGGTTATCTGATCTTGTTATAGACGTTATAATCGAATTATATCATGAACTATCTATGAGTATTTAACATATAAACAGACTTTCTTTTCTAAAAGTTACACACTTTAGAAATAATTTCAAAACAATTTTGAAACATTTAATTCATTAATATAGCAAAAATTTTCCATTTTAATATATTTTAATTTTATTTTTTACCTTCAGGGGGGCTTCAGCCCCTTATAGCCACCTCCGTGGGTGCGCCTTGACAGAGCAGCTACAGCTATAAGAACCTTTTAATTGTTTTGTATCTTCATTAAAATATATGCGAGTCTCTGCTGAATGCAGAGGTGTGGAGGCCCTGGAGAAAAAAAAAAAAAGAATAAGACAGAGAGAAAAGGTGAGCCAGTTAATAAAATAGAATTTTAATTAAATTTCTGAAAATATTTTCTTTTATTCGGAAGTCATTTTCTTTTTAAAGAACATACAATATTTATATGAGGTTCCTAACAATACACTATAAGGCACGTCCATACAAATGTGTTGCCAGAAAATAATTTCAAAATATCAAAAAAGCGGATTTTTTTGTAATGCTGCATTAATATTTGTAAAACAACATTCAAGTTTCATTAGGCTGAAATTCAACTCCTAAAACGACTGCTAAGGATGATTAAAGACTATTTATTTCTACTAGATGGCAGCAGCAGCAAAATTAAATTTATCAGCAAAAATTCCTTCCGAGCAGTGGAGATAAAAAGTTTTACTTTCTTTTAGCTTCCTGATTCGTTGCATTCAAAAAACGTTACTCATGAATTATGACATCAAAATAACGTAATTATACTTTTGTCAAGAGTGATGATTACCGTATACAATGATATTGCCCTTTCTAATTATTTTTATCCGTAATAAAGTTGCTTTTGCAAGTTGTTGAGTACTCCAGAAGTCGTCTGCTACTTTCGCTTGTGAAATGCATGCCTTGGAACAACTTTAGTCGCGGACGGGTAGCAACATGTTGGACATCGTGATTAGATGATTTGAAAATTAATTGTTATTGTTTACATTCACAGTTTCGTAGTCGACAAATTTAAACATGAGTTCTCACCGGACAATTAGGAAAGCGTGAGTATTGCATGTTTAATATTTAAAGTTATTATTATTAACTAACTATAAGCTATATTTTCGCGTTTTATTACTTGTGAATACTTTGAAAGTTACGGCCATGCGAAAATCTTATTTAGAATGTATAGAATTCTATAAAAGTTCTATAGAATTATGATCCCCCCACGCTTTTTTCTGTAGATTGATGGAATCGTTTTCGCTAGTCTTCCTTTTTTAAAAATCTAAGCCAGTTAAAGGCTTAACTTTCGAATTTAATGAAGTTGAGGTCCGTAGATAATAGGTAATTGTGAAAAAATAATATTGATAGGATTTATTTTATGTATTTATACATTATAATGTTGAAGTTACATGAATCAGAATAATATCACTCTGATTAATGCGCGGGATCGAATAATATATTGACGGTTCTTAGAGTATTTGCTAATTTTGGAGTGCGATTTTATAATGCCCTGCAGGCCGGATCAAAACTCGATTCAGGCCACATCCGGCCCTAAGTCCCATATATTGCCCAAATAGTCATATTATGATCTAAATCAGGTATGGCGCAGGTCTCACTTACGATTTAAAACTCGGAACCACGTTTAAAATTATTTTATTTTTATTCTTTTTTCAGTGCAAAGTTTTCATATTTGCGTTATCAAGGCGACAGAAAACAAAATGTAACGGGTAAATAACGAAACTTCTACGCAGCAGCTAGCTGGATTTAAAATTCTATTTCACTCTAAAATTCATAGAAAATCTCCTAATTTATATTTTTGCTTCGTTTTAAGTTTAATCGAGGGTTGAATGGGCATTTTATAATCTGACCAAATTATGAAACGCCCTGACGTGTAGATGGATGTGACAATTTAAAAATTATTTCTCGAAATTTTCCGGTAAATGTGGAGTTTGAAAAAAATCTCAAAAATCAGTCAAAAACGCCCATATGCCATCATGTAAAAGAAATCTTTATCGTAGCCCTGTAGAAAAACTATGAGTCCTACCCAATCAATACCGGTCTTGCGACGTTGGTTTATAACATATATGCCCAATTTGAGCTCCATCGGATGTCCCGTTTAAGAGCTATCGTGTTTACTCACATACACACAAACACAGAGCCTTATTATCGCATGGGCAAATCGGGACATTGCCCAGGGCTCCCGGCTCGAAAGGGCCCCCAATATCAAATGTTCTGAAATATTCTTTTTTTATATCAAACTTTTATGAAAAATAAAACAAATACCATAGATGCCCCCCCTCCCCCAAATTCATCCATCCCCGTGGCCATAATCAGGCTCTGCACAAACACACATGCGCGCGCACACACACACATCATACATACATCTCGTAAAAATAGCCTCAATGAATTCAGAAGACCTTAAAACATATCCATACACTCCAATCTCGAAGTCGAATTTTTTCAGGATGACACTACTTTCCTTACATGGGGCATGTTTGGAAAGTAATAAATGCAGTTTTTGATATTTAGTTTTAAATGTAAGTAATATATTTTTATTAATTCAACTTAACTATATCCTTTTTCCTATAGTATGTTATAGGCCCAGGGCTTACGGTAATAGTCCTATTCGGTAAGCTGTCGTGGGACTTCCAACGGTGGGAGTGGAGGCAGCGATGGCCGGGTACACTGATGTTTTTTGGGTCTCCGGAAGTCCCACGTAACCATTCGGTCATCAAGACCCTCACGGAGGGCACCCCACCCCCTCGGCCTTTAACCCTTTAACGCGGAGTTTCCCCGCTCTGGGAACACCCTACTCGGACGTTTGGACGGTTGCCCGTCACGAAGAATCGATTGGATTTCTAGAAAAAGAGTGGCGGGCGACAGAGATCCACGAGAATCCTTTACTTTTGAGCGCGTCCTTTCCCGTAACATAGGAGGGTCACGATTTTTTTGAACAGCACTGACCTCTGCTGAAAAATGGAGGAATGCGAGAACAGCTGGATGGATTGACCCATGCTGAAAAAAGGTCAGACGTGGCCATCGCTCGACTTCACGACCCGCAAGAGGCCGGACGATCGAAACGTTCATCGCGTGCCAGAGATCGAGATATCCTTTTTTGGACGCAGCTGGCTGTGGGCACAGCCGGCTGTCGTCCAAAAAGGGTCTCTCGATCTGTGGGGGCACTCGATGAACGTTTCGATCGTCCGGCCTCTTGCGGGTCGTTCAGTCGTTCGATGGCCACGGCTGCCCTTTTTTCAGCATTGGGAAACGGTTGCGCCTCAAAGGGTTATTCCTAGTGTAGATAATCTACCGTAATCCCACAGAGCATGAGGGTCCGACTACAGCGGAATTTTTGGAGGAAATTATGGGAGCGAGATGACAGGTCTGGACTGGCTCTCTTGGGAGCCCTGGGCAAAAGCTTCATGGGGGGCCCCCTCTTTCGAAAACCTTTTAAAAATTTACCAATTCATTTTTAAAGAACAATTTGGGGCCCCGGGCGTTTGCCATCCCGGAAATCAGGCCCTGCCTCTTACCGAGGAATTGAGAGGGAATAGAATACTAGAATATTTGAAAATGAGGCTTACGCGCCTAAAAATCCCATTTAACTATTTTAGAAATTTGGGGGGGGGGGCGCTTGCGTCGCAAGGTTTCTGGGATCCTCCGCTGCGTCCCTGCGTCAGATTGCTGAAAAATAAATAATCCAATGACTCTCATTATAAAATTGTATATCCACTTTTGAATGCCTCACCGGGGGCCCTCGGCGATGGCCGACCTGGCCAGTCCAGGCCTGCGGGATGATGACTTTCATGATCTGCAAGAACCGATGTCGGACTCGCAGTGAAATACTGACTCCCTCCTTCCTCCTCCTCCTGCTCGTTTCTCTGTGCGGTTTCATTTCAACGTCCGGAAGGAGTGGGCTATTTCCTCCCTCCAATCATCGAAAGGGTATTGCATCCTCCTGCCTGCAATATTCCCAGTTTATTTGTTTTTAACTACGGATGACGTGTTGAGGCGCGCGAACTTTTATTCACGAATGGACGAGAGGTGTGACGGATCGTTAAAAAGGGATATCCGCGGATGCGGATATGAAAACGGATCCTTGGCTGTCCTATCCGCGGATACGGATCTTTGGATAGTATTTGGCATCCTCTTGATCGCTATGATTTCAAATGCACATGGTAGGAAATAGTCTGCCGCAATAATAACTTCCAGATACTGCGGAAGTGCATGGTATATTTTAGTATCAAAATTTCATTTTTAAAAATCTTAACGGGAAACGATGCTCATTCAATTTTTGAATCGCTACTACCAAGCCAAGTAGGTTTTAAAATCTACAGAACCTCTTGTTATATCTTATTAACCCTTTAACGCGCCGTGTTCCCGCTCTGGGAACACCTTCCTCTGACGTTTTCACTGTTGCCAGTCACGAAGAATAGATTGGATTTCTATAAAAAGAGTGGCGGGCGACAGAGCTCCACGAGGATCCTTTACTTTTTAAGCACGTCTTTTTCCCGTCAAGAAAGGGTCACAATTCTTTTTAAACAGTACTGGCATCTGCTTAAAAAGGGAAGAATGCGAGAACAGCCGGATAGAGGGCCCTATGCCGAGGGCAGCCGTGGCCATCGCTCGACGGAACGACCCGCAAGAGGGCGGACGATCGAAATGTTCATCGCGTACCACAGATCGAGAGACCGTTTTTGGACGCAGCTTCCTGTGCGGCACCGCCAGCTGCTGAAAAAGTGAATCATTTGCGTGACAAAATGAGCTTTCGCATTGGACAGGACGTCCTATTGGAGTTACGGCCATCGAACTTTGAAGGGAAAGTTGCGATTCCAATTAATTTAAAATAGTTTTTCTAGGTAACATAGTTTAATTTTTTTTTCACAAATAAAATGATATCCGCAGGAAGGATAGGTGTAAGAGGGGCTGTTCCCGCAAAACGAAATTGTTCGAAAGCGAAAAGTTTCCGCACGTTTCCAGAAGGGCATGAAATTCGATTTGGGTATAGAATGAAAATTGAATAGGAATTGAATATTTATTTTCCGTGGAGGAAAATTCAATAGATTGAGTGTAGACCTATTTTTGTGAAATGTTTTTTCTAGCGCACGTTGTCATTGCCTCCACTCCACAATGGGTTTTGACTTCTACTATATACATATTGTTACGAATTTTCGGGGCAACCCGCTGTTCTGGGGTTAAAAATAGTTTAAAATTCATATTCTACGCTTCAAATAGTTAAATTTCTTTTTTTTTTTCGTGTTAACCGATAAATCAGCAAAAAGCAAGATGGGATTGAGGAACTGTTTTCCTTCGTCTTAAGAGTAATTTTGTGTTAAGCGTTTTCGTTTTAAAGAGGCTCGACTGTGTATATATATATAATTTTCACAAATGCCCGATAGATCATTCGTTTCAGAGTCCTGTTTTCTATATTAAAAACCGTGATTCAATATTTGGAATCGGATAAGGCACTTTAGATAACGATTTCTGGCTATAGATTAAGTTATTTTAATGACACTCATGCATTCGTTGTTCGAAGTCGCCAGGCATAACTATCTTTCACCTTTCATAACTATCTATCCCAAATTAGATCAAACCCATTAAAATAATTAAGAGTCATCGGAAGTGTTAAAACGTTTATTTTAATATCAGATAAGGGCAGCCTTTTGAAAGTTGCGGGCTAAACTTTCGGATTTTAATGAAGTCGCGGGCCGTAGATAATAGGTATAGTTGTGTAAATAATAATAATAATAATGACCATACGGTTTATTTTGTATATCTGAAGTACCCGTTCTTCGCACGGAATGCACATTGTTAAACCGATAAGTACAAATGCCAGTCCGATTTAAGGCTCCTGCTGACGTACTGACCTATTGAGGACAAATACCGAAAATCATGTAACCACAAAAATGTTTTCATAATTTAAAAATTTCCGATTTCGGAGACAGGAGTTAATTAGCCCACTATTTTATTTCCTATCTAGGTGAGCGGCGACACGATTGTTGTATTCGTGAATGTCTACTCTTTCTCCACATGCTTTTAGCTATTAAAAAGATCATTAGAATTTTGTGTTCAAAAACACTTATTTAAGTGGAATAAGTGCATAAATGAGGTGTTTCGTTCTGTAATATAATCTTCACTTTCAAAAATTACCTATTTGCATGTTAATTTTCATTCAATGAAAACAAAATGGCCATTACAGTTTGCGTAATGGCAAAATCTTTATACATTCTCTTAAAATGAGCAACATCGTACGAATTGATATAAAAGGTAATCTAAATAAACATTGTAGTGGCGCTTTATAAAATTATTTTTATAAACATAAAATTAAAAATTTAGCACCCATTTTAATCCACGTATTTGCGGTTTTCTACACAATTTAAAACCCATAATAAACTTGTTCGAATGCAGTTTTATACTCATGGCATCAAAAGGACGTCATTCTCAGCCGCGATGTGCAACTTAAATTATTGAAAGCAAATAAAAAAGAAATTTCACGTTATTTTAATTGTCTTAACATTTTGGATACCGCGGCAGCTTATCATTTCGTTCGTGGCTCCATTTTCATTCCAGCCTCATAACCCAATCGAGTTTCCGATGCAGTTTTAAACTCGTGAAATCAAAATGACGTATATCTCACTTACGATAACTAAATTTCATATGTAGACGTCCCATGATTCGCTATCTTATATCGGGAGAGCTTTATAATGGTGAAAATGACGAAAAATCGCTTAAAAATTGGGAAACGGCTGAACTCTGGGAGTTTTTATTTAAGTATGAACAAAATTTGCCTTGTATTTAAAAAAAAATTGAAATCCTTTGGTCAAACGGCGTGGATGTGTATGCGATGGTGGGCGTGGCTACAGCGGACGTGGTCAAAGCCTGAGCCTGGCACGTATCCAGAAAAACAATTTGGGAAAGGGGGGGGGGTCAAAATGGTAAAAAAGGCTGAATTTTTAAAAAAAAGACTGTATCATTATCATTTTAGTAACAAAAATGAAAATTTCGGGGAGGGGGGTTCCGGACCCCCTGCTCCCCCGAAATGGGGGTCTAGGGGGGACCAAGAGGTGAAAAAGGCTAAATTTTTCATAAAATGGCTTTAGTATTATTGTTTTGTTCACAAAATTTTAAATTTTGGGGGTGGTGGGGTGGGACCGGTCCCCCTGCTCCTCCCCTGGGTACAGCCTTGGATGTAGTCTAATATAAGCTTTAAAAGCTTAGTCTGGAATAAGCTTTTTAAAAATTTAGCCCCTCCTCAAAAAAATTTCTGGATCCCCCACTGTAGGCACCCCCTGATATTTTGGTTTTTTTTTTTAACTGGGTGACAATAAATAAGCATTTTTCTTAGAAATTCTACTTTCTCCCCAAATTTTTTTTCTCACTACGTCCCTGGAAGGGTGTGACATGAAATTTGCTTCGTGGGTGTATAACAAAGTTTTCGTAAGCCCGGCATGCAAAAAAGAAAAGAATTCTGGAATGGCCTCCTCCGCTTATTCTGTTGAATCAGCTGACCTGGTGTGTGGAACGGTGATCAAACGGGAATTTATTTTTGTGCGTGTGTGCCATAGAATAAACTCTCATTAATGGCTGTCGTTCCAGGTCAGCTGACCTTCAGAGGACATGCCCCGAGAGAAAGCGTTTCTATACAGGAATAGTTGCACAGGGAAGGCGTTTAACCCTTTAACGCGCAGGGATCCCGCTCTGGGAACACCCAATTCTGACGTTTTGACTGTTGCCAGTCACGAAGAATAGATTGGATTTCTATGAAAAAAGTGGCGGGTGACAGAGCTCCACGAGAATCCTTTACTTTTTAAGCACGTCTTTTCCCGTCAAAAAAGGGTCACGATTCTTTTTAACCCATTTGTGCCTGGATATTTTTGAGACTTTCTTGGATTTTTACTGATAACAGAAATAATACATAAATTTCTGATGTCAACTTCTTGAACAAGGGATGATTTCTTTTAAAATCATTATGCATAAAAATCGATATATCAACATCCTACTGGGTCATGTTAAACTATTTTGTAGAGTGCAGGCTCAATACTCATGAATAAAGGCTAGGAAAAATAAATAACGTTTTCGACTCATAGCGAAAATGCCGTCCCAAAAAAGGGACACTCGGCATAAATGGGTTAAACAGCACTGACATCGGCTGAAAAATGGAAGAATGCGAGAACAGTCGGATAGATGGCCCCATGCTGGAAAAAGGGCATCCGTAGCCATCGCTCGACTTCACGACCCGCAAGAGGGCGGACGATCGAAATGTTCATCGCGTGCCACAGATCGAGAGATCCTTTTTTGACGCAGCTGCCTGTGCCGCACAACCAGCTGCTGAAAAAGTGAATCATTTGCGTGGCAAAATGAGCTTTCGCATTGGACAGGACGTCCTATTGGAGTCACGGTCATCGAACTTTGAAGGGAAAGTTGCGATTCCAATTCGTTTAAAATAGTTTTTCTAGATAACATAGTTTAATTTTTTTTCACAAATAAAATGATATCGTCCGCAGGAAGAATAGGCGTAAGAGGTGTTGAAGAATAGGTGTATAATGACGACTAAAGCGAATGAAATGAAATGACTTACAAGGAAACCTCCCCGAAGCTCACTCACCAAACGTAACGAATTTAATCTAGACCCTTTTTTTGACGACAGTTGGCTGTGCGGCACAGCCAGCTGTCGTCAAAAAGGGTCTCTCGATCTGAGGCACGCGATGAACGTTTCGATCGTCCGCCTTCTTGCTGGTAGTGAAGTCGAGCGATGGCCACGGCTGCCCTTTTTTCAGCATTGGGAGAGGGTTGCGCCTCAAAGGGTTAAAGTATAGAGCTGCAGTTTCGGATGAAAAATTGTTTCTCGGTTTCCCATCGGCGAAATATCTCGCCTAGATCACCTCTATGCAAGAATAAAAATTCATCTTTTGCAGAAAATCAAAAGTGCACTTGCCTTAGTTCGATGAGTCGGTGAGTTAACGACGAGTGGATGAACGCCCATGCGGAAAACGAGCAGTCATTGCTAGTAGGGTGAGACAAGCTCAGTCCATGGAGACCTACAGGGATGGAGCCAGCGGGAGGGACCGGGGAGTTTTGTCGGAGATTTTTTTTAAGAGAGTGTGTTGGCATTGAAAAGCGAAGGAATTTTGATCTGTTTTGCAATCAGATAAATAAAAGTGGTCTGACTTTACAATTTCCTCGTACAGGTTTGGTTTCCTTCCATTCTCATCAGTGGCGGCTCGTGGGATACAGCAAGTACAGCCGGGCTGCACTTGAAATAATCAGCACATACTTTAAAATAATTTATTCTACTCATTTACCTAAATTCAGATTACAATTGTGGAATTCCTACGGTAAATTAAAAAAATCTCCGAAAAAAACCCCCCCCCCAAAAAAAAACGTATTGTGGCCGGATCGCTCCTTCAGAAAAAAAGCACTTTAATCTTCCCGCAATTCAATTGGGAAAATCTTGGGTTCAGCCCAGATCACTGAAAAGAAAATGGGCAGCACCGTTGCCATGACAACGACTACGTAAGCAGCCTCTCCGGCATAGGGAGTATGCAGCTGATACAGCCGATGAACGATTTTTTAACGGCGGCTGAACTTGAGAACTGGACTGACTGATGGGCTCGAACGAGAAGTGAGGGAGGGGGGTAAGGAGAATATATGTTTGGAAAACTCTCGACTTTATATTGCAGAATTTGTCAAGAAGGTAAGCCTGAATAGACGCTTATGAATGGACAATGACCCATCCAAGCAGTATTGTTTTTAAGTAAGCAAGAACTGGCATTGAGAGGACATGGCGAGCGAGAAAATTCTTTAAACATGGGAAATTTTAAAGAGCTTTTAAAATTAATGATATCTGAATTAAAACAACGCCTTTTCATGGGGACATCACTGACCGATTCGCATGTTTAAAAGAAAGGAGGATTGATATGACTTATAAAAAATAAGTCAGTTTTCTTTTTTTTTTTTCTTTTCTTCTCAAGTGATCGTTACAAAAGAAAATTCTAAGGAAACTTCGAATAAGACGCGGATGAATGCAATTTTGAGGATAAGAGCGTCTGGTTGAAATTTATGTCCATTTTATGGAAGTAAAATAGGATCTCTTACATTTTTTTTTTTTTTTCCCACGGTGAGGGCTTCATCCGCCAGCTTTCGAATTCAGTAACAAAAGATTTTCCAATCCTGCCCGGAGGAAAAGGGGGGGGGGCTCATATGCTTCCGGCTGCACTAACAGTTTTGACCACGGCCCGCCACTGATTCTCATTCTGCTCGGAATTTTACACTTTACTGGAGATGGATTATCTGCAGCTTTTGTTTCTTGGGTTTCGGAGGAATCGGCAAAACGAGATCCCCATTTCTAGGGTGAGCAGGATCTGCTGCCAATTACCTTCGTAATGACTTTTTAAACTTAGTTTTCGGTGGAATTGACCAACAAAAGACAATGGATGACCCTCTCATCAGCGCCTTCCTATTGTTACGAATTTTCGGGGCCATCCGATGTTCTGGGGCTTAAAATAGTTCAAAATTCGTATTCTACGCTTCGAATAATAGATCCATTTTGCTTTTTGTTGCATCCGAATCGGTCCACTAGAACCGGAGATACGGAGGTTTCGGTTTTCCCCTTGTTTTTCTATGGGGTTTCTAGAAATCTCGGGAAATATTCGTCCTGGGACTTTGGTGACTTCACTTTTGGGGACTTATTTTGGGCGACCAATGGGGCGACATTTCGACAAAAGTCACCCAGTTTGGCGACATTTGGGTCATGGGGCGCGATTTTCCCTATGGGGCCTGTAAAGCTGCTTTTGCTGCATTAAAATCACACAATAACCTAACATTTCTCTTCAATGACGTCATCCAAATTCCCGCTTTATGTGGAATCCTCTAGAAATAGACTTTTCTCGAAGCTTCTTCTCCCTTCTGCGTCGGCTATATATAGGAATCTTCAGAAGCCCCAGTTCAGTGTGAGTTTGCTCCCGTCAAGAGTGTGTGAATGGAGCTCTCTGAGCGAGTGCGCCTGCTTTGCTCTGTGATAGAAGCGGTGTTTTTCGCTTGCTTTTTGGAAGCTGTTTTTAAAGTGCTGTGTGTCAGTTATTCGTTGCTGTGTCTTAAGGGATTGTGTACGATATCCCTGGAATATTTTAACTGAATTTTTGCCTGTGAAAGTGTCTTATCTTGATTGAGAAATACAGAATTTGTGAGAGCTTCCGATCTAAACGGACTGCTAAAAGCACATGACTGTTGGATTGTGCTTGTGATTTTGTACAGCGGATGGTTCGACGAAGTTCTGAGTATTTCTGCAACAATACAAAAGGAGACGGGATTCTCCTCGTGGCATAGGCGCTTGAATTGAAAAGGCTGTAGTCACTGTTTGTCTATGTGTCGCACTTTTTAAAATGCAGACGTTTTTGTTGGGTTTTTTTCCATCTTTTTATAGATCGCATAACTTGGGGTTCTAGTGGGTGGTGTTCAGTGTAGCCAAAAAAGCAAGATTTCTTTGTAAATGAATAGTGTGGCTGAAAAAGAATTTTGAGGTCTCTATCGGCTGAATCTGCTGTGGACAATAAAGACTACTGATTTGTCGTGGTTTTTTAAGGCCTTACCCAATTGTCTTTTCGTGGGTCAGTTTCATTTTTTACTTTCTCAAACACGCAAGGCGTGTTTTTACGGGGCTTTAATGGCTTTTCACGAGCGGGATAGGTAGCCCTTTCCCCCGAAGATCGAGATAAAATAGGTTAAATTTCCATTCCCCTTTTTTGACGACAGCTGTCGTCCAAAAAAGGGTCTCCAGATCTGTGGCACGCGATGAACGTTTCGATCGTCCGCCCTCTTGCGGGTCGTTCCGTCGAGCAATGGCAACGGCTGCCCTTTTTTCAGCAGGGGGCCTTCTATCCAGCTGTTATAGCCTTCTTCCATTTTTCAGCCGATGTCGGTGCTGTTCAAAAGAATTGTGACCCTTTTTTTTACGGGAAAGGACGTGCTAAAAAGCAAAGGATGGAGTTATAGGTCACCTGCCACTATTTTTATAGAAATCCAATCTATTCTTCGTGACTGAGAACAGTCAAAACGTCCGAGTTGGGTGTTCCCATAGCTGGAACACTGCGCGTTAAAGGGATTAAAATGTAATTTAATTTTTAAAAATGTTTGCTATGCTACATTTTCGTTAAGCATTCAAATACCAGTATGCTTCAAAAAATTATAAAGCTGAATTTTCAGAGGAGTTCTGACTGTCACGTTCAATTTTCAACCATGGGAATCTTCTACATTTTTATAGATGTTAAGTTTTTCTACCTTTAATGGTTCATCCAATAATACCACTGGGAGTGCCAATCCAGGTGCTAGGTCTCCCATCTGGAAATAGTGAGACCACTCATAAGAGCAACGTCAGAACGCCCATTAAGTGCCCCGTAACGAAAGGATCAACATCACCGGCCCCCGTAGCAGTCAAGCCTGCAATAGGTCGCTGACCCTGCCATTAGAAAAAAACAGAAAATTTTCTATTACTCTGTTCAAGAAAATTTCTGAATCAGCACCCACTCCTTCAGTGTACTTTATGGATGTATTTAAAATGGATGAACGGATGTGTGGGTCCCAATCCATTCGTTCAATCGAGGTTCGACTGTATTGAAATTTTGGGAAGGAGCTGTCAAACGGACCCAAATTTCATCTTCATCGATCCCTTCTGTAGCTACACCCAGAGCCTGATTAGGACCAACAGGGGCCCCATCTATAAAAATTGTTTTATTTTTCATAAAATTTCGATATAAAAAAAAAAATCTGGAGTGACTCCACTCGACTTTCCGAACACTTACGACTAAGATCATGACCAAGCATTTAAATAAATTTGAATCGATGAATCATTCAAATATATATACCAAATGGAAGCGCAATCGAATGTACTGTTTAAACGCTAGCGCACTTTCAAGAATGTCTCCCCATAGGCCATAATGTAAAAGAAATCTTTGTTTTAGCCCTGTAGAAAAACTATAAGTCCTATACACATCAAAATCAATACTGGTCTTACGATGGTGGTTTATAACATCTATACCTAATTTGAGCTCAATCGAATGCACTGTTGAAACGCTAGCGCACTTTCCAGAATTTCCCCCCATAGGCTATCATGTAAAAGAAATCTGGGTCGTAGCCCTGTAGAAAAACTATAAGTCCTATACACACCCAAATCAATACCGGTCTTGCGACGGTGGTTTATGACATATATACCTAATTTGAGCTCAATCGCATGCCCCGTTAAGGAGCTATCGTGTTCACTCACATACACACAGACACACACACACACACATACACACATACATACATACATCTCGTAAAAATAGCATAAATGAATTCAGAAGACCCCAAAACGTGTCAATACACCAAAATATCGAATTCGATTTTTTTCATGATGACAATACTTTCCTTACAGGGTACATGTTCGGAAAGTAAAAAAGAATATTTCAGAACAACATTCGATATTGGGAGCCCTTTCGAGCCGGGGGGCCCTGGGCAAAGTCCCGATGGGCCCATGCTATCATAAGGCTCTGGCTACACTCTTGCATACATTGTTGTTATTCGAAATGGAAAGAGGTCTTTACTTTAATCAGCAGGCATGGTTTATGCTTATCTCGCCTGTTATCTCAAGTTGAACGGAAGCAGTGAACCCCTTCCCGATACCTGCAGATGACGTCACGATTTCAACCAAAGATAGTAAAAATTATTCATTCACTGATAAATATATTATATTTTTTAAGCATACACGCACGTGTGTAAATTGCGCCTAAAAGATCGGATTTCGTATGATTTTATGGATCACTGGCGGGGGAACTCTGTTACGTAACGGTGAAATCATCGCACTAGCATTTAAAACCTGTTCTTGAATCCATTGACACACCTGCCAAATTTTACGGATTTTGATGCTAATGGACTGTTTTACGGATAAAAAATAAATTTTAAGAATTTTTGAGCGATTTACAATTTTATCATTTATTTTAAAAATTTGATTTTTTTTTCATCCCTTTAGAAAATAAATATTTTCCCTTTTTGGCATTCCTTTATTTAAGCCTCTAACGGAGTTAGAGTAAAAATGGATTCACACTTAAAACTTACTTTTTACATTTTCCCTTTCCCCTCTTGCAAACTCATAAATAAATTTTAAAAAATGACTTAGTGTCAATAGATTTAGATTTTTTAATTCTGTCTTTTTCATCCCTCTTGAGTAAAAAATTTTCCTTCAGGACTCTTTTATTGAAAGCTTCAATACAAGAGGATACAATAAGAATGAAAAAAACAATTCCTATTTCAAATTTGTATATAATTTTCAACCCCTCCCGCTCCTCAACAAAAAAACTTTTTTGAACACAGCAGATTCAGATAAAAATAAATGCTGCAAAAAAGTTTTAAAAAATATTCTGACAACGAAAGCAAAGAAGACATAAACGTTTTACTGATGGATAGCGGAATTTTAATGATACTATTGGCACATAATTTTACTCATGACGGATGATGGTTTTTCCAGGTTGGCAGGCACACCATTGCCGCAACTAGAGTGGACGTCACCCGAGGCAAACCTTAACGTTGGCGCCCGGGGCACGTGCCCCGATCGCCCCCTCTCCCTCCATCTAGTGGCCGCCCTGCTTCTGTTATCGTCGCTTTCCAACAAAGTTGAACAGTAAATTAGAAGTAACTATAAAATAAAGCCGTACCCATAGGTCGTACGATCGTTTCGGTGGGTGCAAAAGGCCCGGCCTTCTTCAGATGCAAAAGAGCTTTGTCATCATCCACTCGAGCAGAAAGGTTAGAACTGAAGGAAAAGTAAACAGGCACAGTTGACATTCGGAAAAAGTAAGAAACCAGAGTGAATAGAAGAAGATCGAGGGATGGGAGAAGAAAATAACAAAAAGCATTATAGTGGGTTGGAAAATTAATGAATGAGTGATAGTGAAACACAAAATACTAATCATTCTAAGTAGGTTTTAGAAAAAGTGACTTTTGAGTGCTTTCTTGGGAGTGTACTTGTCAACATTGAAAAATTTTAAGGCATAGAGCGAGATTGTTTGTAAAACATTCACAGTTTTTGTTACAAGTGTCAGGGAGGGAGGGGGTAAGAAGTGTGACATCACAGATTTTGGTTAAATAAATTTTGTAAATTTTAATTTTTGTTAAAATAAGTTTAAAATCGGTAAACTCAATTTCAAAATCGCCAGAATTTCAGGGCATTTTGTAATAGGATCAAAATTAAAACAATTTTCATGTAATTTTTTTTTCTCCAGCCTATGTTTATGTGTAATAGAGCGATACATGCGATGAGGGGCGGAGAAAGGGGTATGGTGATGTGTGATACTTTGTGAGTGTGGGGAAGAGGAGTGAGGAGGTAAAAAATACTTAAAACAAGCGTGGTATCATTTGTCTCTTTTTTGTAACATTTTCCGGTTTGATCTATTTCAACTGTAAATTTGGTGAATTTTAACAAAATATTGCCGAATTTCGTGCCAAAAAAAAAAAAAAAAAAAAAAAAAAAAAAAAAAATTCCAAAACTGAGGCCAACTGGTGATATCTATATAAATAAAAATAGATTTTTGTCTGTACATTTCAGGAATTCAAAAATGTTGCGATTTCTATCCATTTCAAGCACCTGAGAATCCGGTGCGACCCTCCAAAAAAGTTTGTCTGTCTGTCATTCTGTCCGTGACGCTTTTTTTTTGTTCAAGCATCCCGTAAAAACGACTGAAGCGAATGATATGAAATTGGGTGTCATGATAAGTGGTCACTCAACTTAAAACATAGGTGTCGAATTAAAAAAAAAATCTTGATTGGATTTTGAGATTTTGCAAAAATCCTTCCAAACTGCGTAAATTTGTATTCGATCATCAAGTAAAAATGACTAAAGCGATTGAAATGAAACTTGGTATCATGATAGGTGGTCATTGAACGTGAAACACTGGCCTCGAATTTTTAAAAAATCTTGATTAGGTTTTGAGATTTTTGCAAAAATCGTTTCAGACTGCATAAATTTGTGTTTGCACAGCACGTGATAACAGCAGGTGAAAAAATGATATTTTGGTGAAATGATAGGTGGTCACTCACCTTAAACTATAAGCATCTAATTAAAAAAAAATCTATCATGTTTCGAGATTTTGCGAACATCATTTAAAACTGAGTGAATCTTTGTTCACGCATTATGTAATAACGACTAAAGTGAATGATATGAAATTGGGTCACATGAGAGATGGTTGCTCCACATAAACTATAGGTGTCCAGTTTTTTAAACATTTTTATTAGATTTTGAGATTTTGGGAAAATTCTCTCAAAATACGTTTATATTTCTTCAAGCATGACGTAATAACGACTCATACGAATGATACGAAATTGGGTGATAGGATAGGTCGTTGCTAATCTTAATTTATAGGCGTTGAATTTTGAAAACATTTTGATTACATTTTGAGATTTTTTTGAAAATCTTTTTAAAATGCTGAAATGTTTTTCCAGCATCCCGAAATAAAGACTACAGGGAATGAAACGAAAGTTGGTGACAGGATAGGTTGGCACTCAACTTAAATTCTAGGCTTCCAATTTTTCAAAAATATGGATTAGATTTTGAGATTTTGCAAAAATTATTTCAATATGCGTCAATATTCGTTCGCGCATCCCATCATGACGACTCAAGCGAATGAAATGATATTATTTAGTTACTGTCCAACCTGTCCTATTTTAACAATACATAAAAATGATAACTTCGCTTTCTTTACTTTTGGAAACATACTACACCCATTCTGTGTACTCCTGCAATGCTGACGAAAGTTCTTGCTTTTTGGAAATTTGCATTCAGTACTAACCCGTCAACGACGGGTACTTCAGCTAGTCTCCTATATTTGTAAAGAAATGAGCCAAACCTCAATGCATTATTGAAGTATCCTATCTCAGTTTCAAATGAAGTACGTTTGTATGAAGAGCATAAAAAAGTTTTAATAAATGCACAGGGAAGTCATAGGATGCCTCGGTTAAAAGACTGAAAATGGCTCCTTTACTGGGGTATTTAGAGGGAATAGAATATGTAATATTTGAAAATTAGGCTTATGTGCCTAAATAACACATTGGCAGTAAGCAGTTGGGGTCCCTGACTCTTTGCAGGTCCCTCGCGCCTCGTCCGCTATGCCACTTTGTAATGGTGTAAGAAAGATTACTGCGAAATAAATAATCAAATTATTCTGATACATGTATCAATACTCTAACTATACTGGGTGATTCAAAATAGATGTTAAGGCGATTATTTTTTAAATCGTAAGGGATCGAAACATACTTACCATTACAAAAGTTCGTCAACTTAAGAGTAGCTTTCAGATAGGGCATTTCTTTTACTAGGGGTTGTATACATACTAAAGTACGAAATTTGATTTTTATACGGTCCCACCTTTCCTACCCTTTCTATTGAGAAGAATGTTGCTCTTTGTCCAAGGAAATGAATAAAACAAATCCCGTGTCTCTATGTGGAATAGTTTCCAAGATATATCCATTGGAAAATTTTGGCTTGGGTCACCAAGCACTAAGGGGATGTCTCCAAAGTGAGAAAAATGTAATTACTTTTCAGCTGACGATAATGTATGTTAATAGTCACTGGATAGACACAATGGACCCCTGAAATCTTATTCGGCTAGAATTTTCCTGTAAAGCATGTTTGGCAGTTTCTGGTGAAAGTGACCTCACCATAGTAACCTACACCATTATTTGGCCATTCTCTTTTACACTTTAAAAATCCTTCTCTAGAAGCGTGATGTCATGAGTGGATGACCCCCCTAAAAGACTATACTATCGCTCATTTCATAAAGCAATACCGATCCTTTTAGGTACAGCTGTACCTGTTCATTCCACACGTTTGAACGCATTTGATTGCTTTTTCCAACAATGGATTTTTATTTAACTTTTATCAACTCACAGTGGGTCCCCTCAAGTAAAGATTTTTTTGCCTGAAAATGGACGCCAACACAGTAGGTAAAATGGTGCAAGTCATCCGTTTCAAAATTAATTTTCTCGTTAACTATTGCACTTAGAGACATGGGATTTGCTTTTTTAATTTTCTTAGATAAAGAGCAACATTCTTCTCAATATAAAGGATAGGAAAGGAGGGACCGTATAAAAATTGCTTGTTAGAAAGTATTTTGTAATGAATGCATGGACCGTGATCTACCATGATGCATATTTTTTGGTTATTGAATTCTCCAGAATAATTGTTTCTTAATATTCTTCCTCGTAGTACTCACCACACTGTTGTCTGTTTTGGTTTCAGAGATTTAAAAGTGGTGATGGTGGGTGACGACTCTGTTGGCAAGACATGTTTGGTTCTGCGTTACATTGACAGAAAGTTTCAAGAATCTATAAGTGTAAGACATTATTTTGTTGGCTTATCTGCTGTTTATGTCCATATAAGTGAAATATGTACAACGGGCATTCAAAAAGTAAGTTACACGGATGGCAACGGTTCCTCCACGGATGGCAACATTGCGAAACAAGACCGAAGCGTAATCAGACGATAGTTCATTTCCACGGCTTCCAACGGTAGCAATTTCATTCGAATAGTGACAATTGTTGGTGCGTACTACGAGAGGAAATGCCGCGTAAACTGGAAGTGTACTCCAAGGGGTGCCAGTTCAGGACTGTACGGTGACTAGACCTCCTCGCTGCCAAACCTCCCATCCAAAGCTGCGAGCCAAATCCTGTGTTGTGCGTGCCTTGTGAGGTCTTGCGTTGTCATGCAAGAGGACAATGCCTTTGCTTGAAGCGTTTTGCCCACAAAAACGTAGTGTGCCGCATACTTCGACGTTGGAGTAATCTTCCAGTTTATGTGGCATTTCCTTCTCGTAGTACTCACCAACGATTGTCACTATCCGAATGAAATGGCTACCGTTGGAAGCCGTAGAATTAAATTATCATCTGATTAAGCTTCGGTCTTGTGTTTCAATGTTGCCATCCGTGGAGGAACAAGTGTAACTTACTTTTTGAATGCCCCTAGTACAATATAATTGATTTAATTTCTGCTTTTGCATGCAAATACGAAATTGTTAATACGTAAATTTTAAGAAATGTTCCAAGTACTGACTGTTTTTCTTTCTTTTTTCTCTTAAATAGACAATAGGAGCATCCTTTATATTGAAGCCTTGGGGACATTACAACATTGCCATTTGGGTAAGTATTGGGAGCAAAGTAAGGGTCGATTCTGTGCCAACCTGTGTGTGTATTCATTTTAAAGTTGCTCTTTCAAGAAATAGTGCAACTTCTGAACAGTTTTTTAAAGAATCGGGTGGCACGAGATCAGCGCCGTGAAGGCACAACATCCGGGAATTGAAGGCTGGTCCAATGGGCACTTTTGGCTCAGTTGGATTGCACCGTGTTCTACCACCCAGAGTTCTCGTGTTCTAATCTGGATCCCACCGCACGCTCTTCTTACACATCTAATTGCTGTCAGAGATGTGAAAATTTTTTGTATGTCTCTTTACAAGTAGTAGCCTCTCTACAGGGTGTCCAAAAGAGGGTATCACGGTTTAATCTTTATTTATTAGGGATAAGCAGACAATTGGTAACCCTAACCAATTGGTAACCCTAATGAAAATAGGCTATTTTTATAAAAGATTTCTCTTGTTAATTTTCTAAAAGTGACATGTTTTAAATGAACCCCTGCAAAAAAAAAAAATATCTCAATTGGTAAAATGTGCCCCACACACGAATCAGGCAACATGCAAAATGTGAGAATTGTATCCAAAAAAGTGTCAGAAATAGCAAGATAAATATAGACTGATTTAAATCACTTTTCAATGGCTCTTGAAGGGAAAAAAATTGCTTTGAATAATTGCAATTTGAGGGTTTGAAAGAAATATTTTTTTTCCACTCTAGTAGTAAACGTTTATATTCAAATTCATGTACAGGTGATAGATTCTAATAGATACTTCTAATAGATTAACAGGATGTCCACCAGCGGCTAGAAAGGCAACTTTTGCTACTAATTTAAAGATAAAGTGACTTCAACTTTTTTGAATGAAAAACATCATTCTCATACTATTTTCAAGTTTTAGGCTACTTGGATATAGAGGTCTGCACCTCAGTGCGGGAAATTTTTTGTAAAAGAGCATAATGAAAATGCGTAAACACACACGCACACACATGTATAAATTGGCACTAAAATGAGATTTTTTTTTTTTTAAGACTAAAATGAAGACTAGAATTTTTATGAAAACTAGTTTTTAGTATGATGTTGTTGTGCGATTACGCCCAATTAGCTACGCGTGGGCTTTAGCCCAAAGGGGTGGGGTATAGAGATCACGATTGTCTTCGGGCTCGGGTGGGCTCAATTATATTTGTCTTTAATTTGTACAAACTGCAAAATTTATGATATTCTATCAATGAAGTAATCGACTTCTATTTATCTATTAACTGAAATTTTGGACTTGGACTCATACTTAAATAATATCGGGCAGACGTGTTCCAATTAAAAGTCCTCGGCTGTTTAAAAAAGAGCCTGGACTCATCTCTAGTGGGGTGCCCTCCTTGGATGTCTCCCTAAGGGGTCCTAACCTGTATCTACTCTAAGTTTTGAAGTAAACCACGTAAAACTAACATTGGTTAGGTCGGTGAACGCGACCTAGTTTTGAGCCAGGCACCTTTCGTCTCCCAGTTCAGAGCGCTATGCACTCGGTCAGTGGTGGGGCTCTAGAGTATGAGCTTGCCGTTGTCTTACACTTGGGCACAAGTGTAAGACAAAGTGTGTTACAAAAATATTTCTACTGCAAAACTGAAACAATAGATTTTATCAAAATCGGATAGGTTTATGTTGTTTAGATAGCACCTTCATGATACATTTAGTTATCAATATATGATTGTTACATTATTTGCTTTTAAGTTGTTACTTTTTTCTCCACAACCTTCTCATGAACCATTCCAAACCTATAATGTATGTTTGAGGTATAATGCCATCTTCAAACAGTTGTTAAAGCAATCAAATTATGCCATTAGCTTAAAAGATTTACATTGTGTCTTTACAAGTTACTAGCGTTAAGATGTATTCAGAAAAAAATAGGCAGCTGAAAATTTAAGTACAATTTTTGTTACCCATTGTTATCAATTTTTGTTACAAAGTTTTGAAGTCCATTGTATGCCGTGGTTTGAAATCAGCATACTTTGCTGGCACGCCGGCCTAGACCTCAGCGGCGTGGTACAAATGCCCGGTGATGGCATCTTGGTGTGGCGCCGCAGACCTCTACTTGCATCTTACTCCAGCTGTGTACAGTTACAAATGATGAATCAATTACAGTAATTAAGTATTCAGGCAAGGGAGAAAAAAAAAAACTTCAGCATGCAGAATTTTGCAATATTTCCCATAGCAGTAATGCTTTGAACTTTTTTTAAACATGAGTTTTGTGTTTAAGAAGTTTTTCTGAAAACTGCATGATACATGTCTGTTTCCTGGCGATAAAAGCACATAGTGCATTGAAGAAGCAACAGTGATTTTTTTTTTTTTTTCAAGTGTAACACCATTGTTTTGGCTTTAAGCTGTTCAAAAGTCCTGAAATGCCTTGCCTATAGTTTTTCAAGAGAAGCAGCTTTAAAAGAAAAATTTTAAATTTCCTTATTGTTTTAGTAAAAAGTCTGAGATGCTGGGCAAAATTAAAGTTCACTGAATTTGAGTAAACAGAGTGTTATGATGTGATATAACTGTGTTCCTATATTGTATCCCATCCCTCTCCCTAAAAAAAGTGTCATAAAAATTTTTTTGCTTGCACATTGTATAAACAATTTTGTAAAATTATAAAAAAAAAATTAATTTTGTAAAATTAATTAAACTCTAAAAATAAATTATTTATTAAAATAGAAAGGGTTCACTTTATGATATAAGCTAAAGTTTCTGCATTTATGTTATCACATTTTAGTTATGATTCATAAAGCAGTCTAAGTTCAGGAGACAGCAAACAATTCCACAATTTTGCTTTTAAAGTTATATTTCAATAGATTTTTGTTAAAGTGATGAACCATCCCATACTTTAAGGTTTTGTTTTGTATTTAGAAGCAGTCGTGTATTGTCCCATAGTTTCATCCCTGTTATCCTGCCAGTAATCCTAATAAAAACATTTTCAATGTCCACTCTGCATTCTTGGATGCTGTTCCCTTGAAATTTGTTCTAATAAACCAAAAGCATGTAAGTCTGCCAGAGAAGTTTCAGGTAATTTTACAGTTAGTTTATTAAATGGGATATATTTTATTCCTGTGCCTGATTCTATCTTCACTAAATAAGCAACAGGCATGTGACGAGAAGCTTTTTTCATATGAAGCTCATCTTTAAAACTGACCTTACTAAATTGCTTTGGATTGGATGCCAAAGCAAAGTTTAAAAAAAATTAGGTAATTTCTTTTTCTCTCTCTCTCTTTCTACTATTTTCTATTGCACTTTAAAACATTCAAGAATAAAGCAGTGGCTTTATCTAACTTTTTAACACTTTAAAATAATGTATTATTTTTTATGATGATTATATGAAACTTTTAAAATGAAAGGCAAATTTATTTTGCCACTTCTTAAAATCTGTTTGCTCTAAAATAATGTTAGTTTATTTTTGTTAAAAATGTGTAGTGTATATTCTAAAATAGGCTCATAACACATTTTTAAAGAAAAATGGAAAATGGAAAAGACATGTACTTCGTGGACTAGAAAATCAGGGGTCCACTCGAGGGAAAATCGGGGTTCTCCTGTTCTTAGAACATAAAATCTAACTTTTCTAAAATGGGCTAAAATCTTTCTAGGCCATGAGATAGGGCTAAGCCTACCTACCCTATCTCATGAGTGAAACGTTGTGCCAGTGAATAAAACAGTAAACTTAGCCAATCAGGTAGCATAATTTTCTGTACCAACCTGCAGTATCAGTATCAGAAATCAAAATTCATTGGCTAAAATCAAAATGTGGCAAATTCTGCAAGTTGTAAAATAATCTGCATCACCCATTGACATGCTTCATGGAATTTGCTATGGTAATGACAATGGAGACAACAAATGAAAATAAAGAATTTATCACTTAAAACTGATTTTTAAGTTATAGGTGCACTTGTTGAGTTGTGCTAGTGAAATTGTTATAAAAATGGACATTCTGACATTTTCTTTTTTAGGACACAGCTGGCAGTGAGCGCTACACCGGCATGAATACTTTTTATTATCGAAATGCTGCTGCAGCCATCTTAGCATTTGATCTCACCGATCGTAGGACATTTGAAAACATCAGGTAAAAATTATGAATGGAGTCTGATCTACCGATGCAACCATTTTTAATGATTGCAATTTTACATCATTTCTCTATTTGTAAATAGTTTACAGTGTGGGCCAAAATTGTGGACACTTTTGGAAATATTTAGGTTTTGAACTTTGTATGCTTTAGGAAGTTCTATGTTTCACAAAATTTAAACTTGTATATAATTTTAAGGTAAATTTAATACTGATTTCAATACGCACAACTAAATTTAAATATGTGCAATTGAATAAAAGTTATAATTACTTTCATCTGAAAAACAAATACAGTGATGATGTGGATTGTAATTTCTAACTTTCCAGGTCAATCACTGTTATTTTTCTGAGCTCAAAACTCTCGTCAGCTCAATGAAACATAAATGTGAACCTGTAAGAAAAAATTAAGTCTACCCTACAAACTGCTGATCACTCGCTGCAATCTTCAATATGAAATGTATCTCGATAATTATTGCTGTTTAACTTTTTGTATTGCATATATTTTAATTTCATTTTTTGTATTCAAATCAGCATTAAATTATCTTTAAACTGATGTAAAACAGATTGAATCTTGTGCAACATAACATTTTTTGTCTGTATACAAACTTAGACAACAAAAAAAAGTTTCCAAAAGTGTCCACAGTTTTGGCCACCACTGTATATGGGAAAAAAAAAAAACCCGCTGGCCTTTAGAATCAAGGATAGTCTTCGAATAATAGCAGTCAAGTGCAGTTTTTTGTTCTGTCACCAGCTTACATCAAAGAGGCTGACTTTGAGTCTTCAAGCAACACAAAAAACATATGAAAATGCCCTTTTTTCTCAATGTACCCTGTTAAAAATACCATGTCACATGACCTCTAAGGCAGTGACTTTGCTTGCCATTGGCGGCGATGTGTCACGCTACGTGACGTGCAACTTATCTTATTGGCTTTCAGGCTGTGTGATGTTTGCACCTAAGAGAGGCTTGGGTGGGAGAATTCTACAATAGTGCTGTTTCCCAATGTTTACTTTTTATCGACAGGGTTGCCACGGCAACAGCTCGCCTCAGGAATCATGATATGAGTGAAAAAATTTCATTTTTGAAAATTGACCTCGCATAAAGAAATGACAAAAGGGTTGAGATTTAGAATGCCGATTATGAAAAGCTTTAGATTATATCACTCAGAAATTGTCGATTGTAATTTCATTAAATATGTATGCAGTTTTACTTGTAGTGAGTTTAATAAATACTCTTTTTTTTCTGAAAAGACACTGAACATTTATGTTTGTTGAGATAGTCGAAAGTTCAGTTCTCCTTTGTTTGCTGTGAGTTTAAAATCAAATGCCATATTCTGATTTTATCTAACAAAAGTGCATTGTTTTAATTAACAGCTCATTGATAATCATTCTGGTTAAAAAAAATCTTTTATACATCTTATGATATCTTTCATTAAAAAGTGTCTATTTTAAAAAAATGTTCATGTCGTACTGGATTTGAACATTAAAATAAAGAAAAAATTATATGAGAATCTTAAAAAAACTTGGAAGGTTTCTTCATACACTGCTCCGTACACTGATAAGCAATAAACTCATATGTCTTATGGAGTACTGAAATTTTTTTTTTATGTTTTAAATTTTCTTTAGAAATGTTCTCTCTATTAAAAATTTCTAGTTCTATTACTTTACATTTATATAATTTTAACATCACTTTATATTGTTTATAGGATTGGTGTCAACACTTTTTTGACAATCTATCTAATTGTATACCGTTTTGCTTTAGATATTTTTTTTTAATTATGCATTGCTATAAATGATAAAAGCATGCACTGTAATTTACGGAAGAAACGCTGCGGCACTTATGTGTTTGAAACTTAAAATTTGAGCAGGCACAGTGGTTCTACCAATGCAGCACTTATGTGCACAAAAAAAAAAAGAAATTTTGTAGGTATCAAGAAGAAATATTAGCTTATCAAAATAGTGTTCTACAGAGACCAGTCAGTTGTTTTCTACGAACTTTACTGTGTTTATCGGATGTTTATATATTTTTTCCCTTGAGTGCTTTAGTTACCGTAAACAAGATCGTGGAAGAGTGTGATGTTTTTACCTTTAACATCGGGTTGAACAGATTCTGTTCTTATTCTCTGTCCCTAGATAAATCTTTCCTAACCCGTCCCTTCTCCTACCCCTTTTATTGTACAGTATGGATCCTCTTATCCGGAAACCAGTTATCCAGAATCATTTTTCAATCGATTAAATTCCTATTTTTTCTGAAAGAAAAGCAAAAAATGAGTTTTTATTTATATTTCTTATGCTTTTGTTTTTTATTTTGAGTACTACAGCTAGATTTTATAAAGTAAGCAATCTGGTAAGGTATTTTATTTATTTTTTTAGTGTGTGAGTAAGTTTTTAAGAAGTTATCATATATTTACTACTTCCTCTCTAAATGATTGTTATTTATCTTGATCATATTAGTTTTTTTTTTAATATTATTTTGCTAGTATATTAACAATTAATGTTTAATTCTAATCAAAAATAGAGACTAACATTTATGCTACCCATCAAATCAGTAGATGTCATATTAATCCCCAACCAGTTATCCAGAATACACCCGGTCCCAACCATTCCGGATAACAGGTTCCATACTGTAAATAAATTACCATGATTCTTTTCAAATGCTGATGCTTCACTTTTGCTGCAATCATGATCTGGAGCATTATTTTTCACCCTTCCTTTTTTAAAGGAAATAGCATGAAGATTAGGCATTTTTTTTAATGCTACATATATGGGCTTTTCATACATTTTCATAATTTCTTACCTAAAACTTATTTTCATATTATGATTTGATTTTATTCATTTCTCTTAAATGAGATGCCATACACAATGACTCAGGCAAGATTTTGCGACTTTGACGTTCACAGTGATGTCACACGCATTTTTACTTAATGTGGCATTTATGCCGATGCATGGTATCTGAGCAATTTTAATATTTTTTGTACCATTTTTTTAGTGAGGCCTTTCTTTCAAAAATTGCAGTACATAATTTGTATGATTAAAAAAATCCCTATTAAAAATAAATAAACTCTTTATTTTTTTTTTTCTTTTTCAGTGCAAAATATCTGCCAATTTTAAATTCCCTGAACTCTGCAAAATTAAAGGTAGTTGTAGGAACTAAATGTGATCTTCTCTTTAGTCGTGGACGACAGGTTAGTATATGTTTCCAAAATTCTGTCATTAGGTTATGAGTATAGCCTGGATTTTGATGACCTAAAAAATCCCAAAAAATGGCCTCAAATTAAAGAAAAAATGTGCTAATAAACAAAAATTTCAATTTAAACAAATAATTTATTTCTAAAAATACGGTTTGTTACATTAAAACATATTTATCTAAAGAAACTGATATGTAGCATTAATATTTAAAACAAATATGAAATAATAAAAATGTAAAGAAAAAATATATTTACACCTGACCCTATAATGATGTCTAACTAAAATATATTTAAAGAAACTGAGATAAATATTCACTAAAATTTGAAAATGTAAAATTACAAAATACTATAGTAGAAAGGTAAAATATATTTATACCTAGACTTTTATCTGTGTATAGACATAAATTTTAATGCACTTCAAATTTTAAATTTTACGAAATTAAAAGATATCAGAATTACATTGCATTATTGAAAATATTTTTTAATATTGTCAAAATTTCATTTCTTTAAAAAATGACCCAAAATTAATAAAAGTATATTAAAATGCAAAATAATGTCCCAAAATTAAAAAATGCCCTAAACCAGAAGAAAAGCTAAAAAATGCAAATGTCCTCAAAATCCGGGCTATAGTTATGAGTGTACATGCATAGTGAACAAGCACACAAGCACGCTAAAGTTCTTAAAAGAGTTTTATTTTTAATATCTAGGTATGAGTGGGAGGTTATTAGATATGTTTTGTAATCCCATATGATTGGGCCAAGAGTTTTGACTCACCCCTTACAGGGCATGGAATTTCGGCTCGCCATTGGTGCATTTTTACTTAAACTAGTGAAAATTCAGTCTAATTATGGATGGAATTTTTACATGGACAAGAAAGAAAGTTGATATGAGGATGAGAAAAAGAAACAGAGAAAACTATGCACAAAGCAAAATTTATGTCGTAACACTTGTGAAATCTATATTGAAAAATGGTCACAGAAATCATGGACTTAAAACACACACACGCACAAAAAAAAAAAAAAAAAAAAAAAAAAACAGAGAGAGAGAGAGATAAAAACAGAAATTAGTGAGGGGGGAAAAAGGGGGGCCCACCTGCAACTGCACAGATTTTTCAACTGATGTTTGTGGGTTGACAAGTTTTTAACTGATGATCTGCATTATGAATTTTTAAGTTTTTTAACTGATAATTTGCATTCTGAGTTACTCACTGGTATTTTCTCCTTTGAAAAGTTAGTTCTGATAGCCATTCCACTTGAAATGTCAATCACAAACCACTGTAAGACAGAAAAAGAAAAGTATGTTAAAAGTATGGAGAATTTCTGGTTGATATCGGCAGAAGCAGAAGTTCCTTGGTTTTCAATTATAATAAAATTATTTACTTTATTACATAAAATTACTTAGGAATATTTATAAAAGCATTTCATATAATTGGGAAAAAAATCAAAAAATAGAAGAAAACCCAAAAACATAGAATATGGCAACCCTACTTCGTAGCCAGTACATTATTTATTTATTTTGTGAATGTGTTCTGAGTTGAAATTTTGAGCCCTGCACCCTTGTATGAAACTTAAAATGTTGTATAAAATTTCATTACAGGTAGGAGAACATATATAATAGAGTTTAAAATCATATTTCTGTATTGTGGTTTCAAACGCTGATGGTACAACTTAAGTAGATTACAAAGATTTAAGCATCCATGTTATGTTAGATTGGCAGTAGAAGTATGGAAAATTATTTTATAATTCACTATTGGTGTAAAAATTCTTAAAAGTAAAAGCATTTTTGTTGATTAAAAGATAAAGAAATTTTTAAATTTATTTTACAAATACCTAACGTTAATGCCTAAGCCATTAGTTTACTTGCTCTGTAGTACTTTTTTAACCATATTGTCACAACTAGAAAGTGCAACACAATTGTATACAAATGTTCCTAGATCACAAGCTGATCAGAGTTGCATAAAGTCCAATTTGGGGAATCCACCCTACCGATTCTGTAGAGATGGTCCTGCTCTAACAGATATTTGAAGGGAGCTACTGCTATTTTCATCATGATCTACTTCAAGAAGTAGACAAGATGCCTAGTTTCTGGACCTTCACACTTCAGCCATCTTTTATATTCAGTATCTTATCCTCTTGGTTAAAAATCATCTGTATTCAAGAAAATACTGTGCACACAAATGAATATACATCCCTTAAAACACAGCAATCAAAGATTTACACACAGCACTTAAAAATCAGTTTCGTAAGCAAGTGCAAAAACACAGCTTCTATCACACAGCAAAGTGCCGTACACATTGTCAGCTCGATCCACACTGAAATGCTTGTATTTACCTGAACCACCCCTGGAAATGCTTGTATTTATAGGAGACGCAGAATCCGCAACAACTTACAGAAGAGTGTGCTTCTCGATGCTTCCAGATGCTGCGGAAATTTTGATTACATTGTAGAAGAGAAATATTAGGTTATTATGTGATTTTAATGCTGAAAAAGCAACTTTACAAGCCCCATTGGGAAAAACACGCCCAATGACCAAAATGTCGCCAGGCTTGGCGACTTTTGGCGAAATATCGCCCAATGGGGTGCCAAAAGTAAGTCCCCAACTGTGAAGTGACCGAAGGCCTGGCACCCCTATTTCTTGAGATTTCTAGAAACTGCATACAAATGAATGGGAAACTGAAACCTCCGTATCTCCAGTTCTAGTGGACCCATTTTGATCCAACAAAAAGCAAAATTTAACTATTGGAAGCGCAGAATACGAACTTTGAACTATTTTAAGTCTCAGAACAGCGGGTTGCCCCGAAAATTCATAACAGTATTCAATTTTGCTTATCTATAACCAATTTTTTTTTTAAGCAACAATTATATTTATTAACCACTCGTGTAAAATTGTTTTTTTCTTTCCTTCTTGTTTTAGGTTTCTGTTTCTGAAGCCACAGAACTCGCCAAGAACCTCAACCCTAAAATTTGCGAGACGGGTGGTCTTGTTCCGTACTATGAAACTTCGAGTAAGAATGGTTCAAATGTTGACAAAATGTTTGAGTATGTCTTTGAGCATTTTTACCCGAGCGGGGGTTCTCAACCAAGGCCTCTTGCTGTTGAAAATAACATTTTGATTTCAAGTGAAAGAAAACGGCAGGAAGAAATGTCTTCATGTTGCTAGTGGTATTTTATTTTTTTATGTGGAACTTTTATTGAGCAACGTCATTTTATAGCCTTTTGGCTTTGTAAAAGGTCATTCTGTGGAGAGTAACGTAACATTTGTGGTTGAAAAGGATGAAATGTTTTGAATCCATTTTTATTACCCATTACTTAAAATAAAATTAAGATATCATTTTCATCTTTACGGTTACGTATTTATAGGGTCATCAATAAGGACATTAGAGTGTCATTTTAAATTTCAGTAAAATACAGTCAACTCCCGACTCTCTGGCCTAATGTGGTGAAAGGGTAGACCGGATAAGCCAGAGTTCTATAAATATTTACTCACTCTCTGCACCCCACTCTATTTTAAAGACAAATGTTACATATTTTAAGGTAAACTAGCGACCAAAATTTTATGCAATTTTTAACAGACACAGACGTGCACAGATTTTAATAAAGTAGATTTTATATATACAATACATACAGTTTCAAAATAACTGAAACATTAGCATAAGCGTAATTCATAAAAAGAAAAAAAATAATAATCATTAACTCTTAAATCTAATTTCTGGCTCTGCTCCTCATCTTCACACTGGATTCCTGGTCACCCACCCTTCTTTTTTCTTCTCCCTTTCTTCCTCTTCTCTCTTCCTGTTTGTCCCCCCCCCCAAGTCTACTCGGGTTTTGCATTCACGAAACTATATATTTCACGAGAGAAATTCTCATTTTTGTGACTACGCGTATTGCACATGCTGAATTTGAGTACACGCCACGTAGCGCATGACTGCTAACAACATTTATCATTTTTTTCAGTTAGGCCGGATAGTCGGGAATTTACTGTACTTTTTTTTATGTCTAATGTAACATTGAAACTACCAAATGTTTTGCTAGTCACAGTTCTTAACCAAAATGACCAGTATTTAATTAAGTATAAAAATATATACATATATTATGTTATATATAATATATTTATTTTGGATTTTATCGTGCATGATGTAAAGCTTAAAATTTTCTCTTATATTTAAATAATCAGTAATAAAAACCTTTATTTTTTTGAGTCATGGCAATCCATGGAGTGACTCTAAAGCATTTTCTGTTGGTTGTTTCTAAATTTTTCCATTGGCATAACTGGGTATATTTTTTTTTTGTGTGTATTTTTAGGGTGAGCTTAGATCACTCTACTCCCCACCCAGTCGTTCCAATAGATTTTTCAAATGAAACTTGTGTATCATGTTTGTGTACTTTTTTTTATGTCTGTCATTTTTTGCTGTGCAGGATGTCTTAAAGTCTTTAACAATTTTTTTTTTTTTTTTGGTATTTACTGCTGCAAAATCTTAGTAGCTGAAATTTCTGTGTCAACCGCAGTACCAGCTACCCACCCCCTCCCCCGCCACAAAAAAAAAACAAAAAAAAAAACAACAACAACAACACACACACACAAAAAAAAAAAAACAGTGGTTGAGCACAGCTATATTACTGAAAAACGTGATTACTCAAATAAGTGAAATTTGCAACAAACATCTATGTGAAATACAAGCAATCTATAGAATTTCTTTTTCTGCAGTATAAATTTCACATACTGCTAATTAATATCAAAATAATTTTGTCTAAAGAACCCACTGTGTGCAAAGAAGTCAGTTTATTAAATTGAAAATTTTATTAATAAAAAAAAAAATCTTAAAGAGCATTTTAAAATTAGTCTTAAAATCTGTTAAAATAAAGGTTTCCTAGTTTTTTTTTTTTTTTAATACCAGCAATTTGGGATTCGCTTTGTCTTTTGTTTTTTCAGCAATACTGGTCAACATTTATAAATGCAAAAATGTTTTAAATGCTGTAAATATTTATGCAACAAAACCTTTATAAACCTGTTTAGCTTCAATAAAGAAAATTAATGTTTTAAAAGATTTTGTTTTTGGCTTTAATAGTTATATCTGGAAAATTTTTTTATTTCTGTGTGACAAAAATCCTCCCCCTTTGAAACAAAAAGTTTTTTCACTCAAAGTGTTACTTTTTTTTCACAAAAAAAACCCTTTCTGTAGAATCAAAAGAAAATGTACTAGAAATATTTTTAGAATTTTTTCCTTCTTTTCTATTATTCAGTGATCTTCTTTTGCCTTTTACATATAACAATCCTGTTCTCAAAAAATATGACAAACCATGTGAATTGTAATCTGTTAAATTTTGATTTTTTTTTTTTTTTTTTTTTTTTTTTTTTTTTAATGGTTCACTCATAAAATCTAGTACTAGGAAATACGGTATTTGTACAATAGTAATCTCTTAATTGCCACCTCACCCTTCAAAGCGAATGCTGTGAATGAGTCACAGAGTGTACTTGTACTTATTAATTAGTTAATAGATTAAACAGTTGTATTTAAATCCTTGTAAACAGTTTTATTTAAATGTTATAGGACTTTTAGGGTAGTTGTTACTTTCCGGGTAATCTGTGTAACCACTAAAAACTTAATATGACTTGCCATCTTTCCTTCTTTTCTCTCTCTCTCTTTTTTTAAATTTTAGCTACACTAAAATTTAAGTATTTTACCACTTAATCTGAATAATAATAAAATAAATTAATTTATGAAATTTTAGATTTTAAATTTTTATGTAACCCACTTAAATTTTTAGAAAAATTAGAACTGAATTATTGTAGTTTTATTGAATAGAGATAGTTTTATGTTTTAGTGCAAGAAAATTTTTTTACTCTTCTTGCAACTATTTGGGACCCCCTTTACACGATATTTTTGTCAATTTTTACAAAGATTAATTTGGATTTATAGCATAAATATTTTCCTTGTTTAAATGATTTTTTGCATTTTAAAGCACATGTCCAAGGGTTGCACAAATAAAGGCTTCATGGGGCACACCAAATTGAATAAAAAACATAATGCATTTCATGAAATATGACTGTTATGCATTGCTATTTGTTTAGTTGAAATGTTTTAGAGAATTGTTCTATATTTATGTGAGATTAAATGTTGAAACTGAATTTATTTCAAAATACAGTGGAACCCCGTTCTATCGTTCCCGCATTCATCTTTTTCCCGTATGGATCGTTTTATTTCTATGATCCCTGCACAAACTGTATTCAAATAACGTTAACAAAACCCGCATGTATCGTTCGTCAAAAATTTGCTTTCCCGTGTTCATGGTTGTAAAATGTTTCTTTTGACCGAAATGAAATGGAAGGTCAAGTGGATCCATATGGTCTACAAATTTAATGACTTACTGGTATGATATCTTGAGTGTATGATGGTATAGATGAAGAGTTCTTACATCCAGCAGGGATGTGTAGGGTGTGAAATGTAGCGATTACATTTCCATTGATTTAGAAGTAGCAACGTGTGATATCCTAAGAATGGGAGAAATAGGATGCAAAAAATGAAAATAATGGAAGATGCTGAGAATAATATTCATGTCGATGAGACTGAGCCAACACTAATGCCTAGTTTGTCCTACGCAATAATGGTATTTGAAATTGTATGACTTTTATATACACATAAAAAGACAATAACATGAATACACATAAAAAATACTGTAAATCTTGAAAATTTTATTTAATTAAAAGATTAATGAAAAACCCAGTGTAAAACTACTGATTTTTTTAAAATATGTATCACTTAATTTCTACACAACTTCAATTTGTTTCATTTACAGTTTGGTAACAAATTTAGTATTTTTGGCATACTGTATACATTGTGTGTATTCATAAATACTGTTTTCTTCATATTTTGACTTTAACCCACATTTGTCGTTTTCCCGCATGCATCGTTTTTTACTAAGCGCCCCTTGAAAAACGATGAATCGAGGTTCTACTGTATTTATGTGTCAATTTGTTGAAACTGAACAATATAATTTGTGAAAAGTACTTTAATCTAATAATAGGCTATGAATACACCTAACTTAAAGTAAATTTATTAAGCATGTATTTTACACAAACAATTATTTTGATGAAAATAAATATGAATTTTTATACCATAAATATTTTTTCCTTTCCAGGGAAAAAGATCATTGAAAATGTGCTCATATTTTTAAACATATGCATACATATTTGTCATTAAAAATAATTGACTTGTGCATGACTGTGTTCCTTGATACTTTTTTATATTTGTGATGTCTTATTCGAATCCATTTCTTATTGAAAATATAATTACTGTGATATAAGAAATTTGAATTGTTTTTCCTGCTGTACCTATTTTATTTTAGTTAAACATAAATATTTTATTAAAAAACTTGTTTTCTTTTATTAATTTGCTCATTTGCATATTGATTCAGAAACTATTCCAAGGATCCAATACTTCCATACATCCAATACAAGGATAATATGAAGAACATTCAAATTACCATCAATTTTAAAACTCGCTTAAACATAAAAGTTAAATTTTAAAATACAATGGATTAAGCCGAGTATTTATGCTCAAACATTGAATTGAAATCAATAAGTAATGAATATACATGTAGAGGTTTCTCGACCACTTTTTTAGTGAGGACAATGTTTTGAAATGAATACAGTAACCCCTCGTTATATCGTGCAGTTCAGGAGAAAAAAATGCACGATGCATCTGAGAGCACGATATAACAGGCGGAGAGCTTTCTATAGGACTTCTGGATAACATTTGCTACAGGCCCCGCACTGTCTTGATATGGCACATTAAAAATCCCTTTCTTTGGTGAGTAAAATATAAGCTTACTGACTTTATAGATAAGAACAGGAACCTCACAAAAGAAAAAAATCTAACGGAGTGAGGAATAACTCATAATGGAATAATCTTGAAAAAATTGAATTAAATTAAGTCTTTCAAAAATAAAATTATCACAGGATTAAGCAATATTGTGTCTCTTTGACCTCAGAAAGCTCAACTGTCCAACAGCGTTCAAAATTGTCTCCCACTTATGCATAATATATATCATATTATGCATATTTTTTATATATCAGGGGTGCAACAGTAGATCTACCTCCCCGTGGTGCACTCCAGTAACGCCCTTTGACGGCTAAAAGATCGACTACCTTCGGCATGCAGCATCACTCTAAGTGTGCTTATCCTCGTGGGTCTTCATGTAGACTGAGGGTTTTGCTGTGGCCTGTCAAAACATAAGAAAGCTGAGATACAACATACTCTTGTTGGCCACGAAATTGATATTTTTACGATCATGGAAGCAAACCTAATACATGAGGCACTGGACTTCTTTAGATTTCCAGGATACTCTGCATCTTCTCCTGAAAGCTAGACAAGTTGCTAGTGGAAGCTAGACAAGTTGCTGGTGAAGATAAAAGTTTGGAGCTCTGGACATGTTTTTGAGATATTTGCTCTATACATTTTACCAGACAGTAAACCTAACCTTTCTCAAATACACATTTCTCAGAAAACAATGCTTATTGGCGATTTCAATGCACATTCTCCCAGATGGGGTTATCAAGATACAAATGCAGCCGGTAAGGAGGTAATAAACCTTCTGATCCCCATACTTATCTGCATTACAATGAGACTTTGACCTCACCTGATCTAGTCTGTGTCTCGAACGAACTTGCCCAATTCACACACCGAAATTTTATTGAAGATCCTGGTTCTGGGGACAGACAAGTTATTGCCACAGTTGAAATGACCTCACCAAACAAATCCACTCAAGGACCGTTAAAGATTTCTTGGAATTTCAGGAAAGCTAAATGGCTCAAATTTACATCCGTTTTGGAGGAATCATTGAGAGTTGAGGCTTTTGATTTTCACCAGTCACCCGATAAATTGATAAAAAGATTTAATGAGTTACTACTTAATTGTGCAAAAAAATGTATACCTAGAGGTAAAGTTAGAAATTACAAGTGCTTTTGGTCTGCGGAACTGAAAGATTCAAAAGAGAAAAGAGGCCGGAAAAAAGCAGAGATCACAAAAAGATCGGTTGACGTTAAAATGTGGAGGAAACAGCAATATTCAAGAGGAACCTCCTAGCGAAAGAATAATTTCATAGAAAATATAAACTATAGGGAAGACAGTTTAAAGATGTGTAGGTTTATCTCTGTTTTAAAAAATAAGAATTCTATACCAAAGAAGATACCTATCTTTTATCAAGGCAGAGAATACCTTTCTGATCGAGATATTGAAATATTTATGCAAAATCCTACTGCCAGTCTCAGAAAAAATGGGCTTATGCTAGAAAGGATTCACGAACCCTCGTGAGGAATACCTCCAGGCTTCCTTCAAACCTTAACACCCACCAAGTTTCATAATTTTGGCTATATTGGAAAATAGTTAAAAATAGTGTTCGTCGCAGTAAGGAGATCTCGCCGTCTCCGTCACTTTACGCCCATAAAGGGTAAAATCCACCCGTATCTTCCCATCTATGGTTCCGGCGGCCTTGCAGGGACTGTTACCGTGTTCAGAGCACTAGTGGATGTTCGCGTGTTTAGAAAAGAGCCCGATTTTTTTTCGATAAAATAAAATGCTAGCGTTTACACTGCCATTTTAGCCCACATTGGCGAAATTCAAGTGGCTATGACTCGCTAACTATTGGTCCGAGAATGTCCAACAAAGTATCAAAAGAACGGTCATGGCAAGACCTAAAGACCCACCAAGTTTCATAATTTTATCTCAATTGGAACATAGTTAAAACCACGTTTGGTTAAATCAAAATACCGCCCCTGCCGCCCTATCCAATGACAATATAAACGGCGCCACCCGTATCTAAAGTTCTCTTTACCCGACGATTTAGCCGCTTGGTACGTGGGCTATTGGTGCCAATAGATGTCATTTGGTGTGATTTACTTACGATTATAATTAAAATTTGGGTTTTAACATTTTATACCTAGGTCGCCCAAATTGGCGAAGTTCAAATGCGAATAACTCGCGAACCATTGGTCCGACAATGGCCAACAAAATAAAAATCCATACCTCGTAGCAACACCTTAACACCCACCAAGTTTCATAATTTTGCCTATAGTGGAAAATATTTAAAAATAGTGTTCGACGCAGTAAGGCGATCTCGCCGTCTCCGTCACTTTACGCCCATAAAGGGTAAAATCCAAAAGTATCTTCCCATCTATGGTTCCGGCGGCCTTGCAGGGGCTGTTACCGTGTTCAGAGCAAAAGTGGACGTTCGAGTGTTCAGAAAAGAGCCCGTTTTTTTTTTTTCGATAAAATAAAATGCTAGTGTTTACACTGCCATTTAAGCCCACATTGGCGAACTTCAAATGGCTTGGTACGTGGGCTATTGGTGCCCATAGATGTCCTTTGGCGCGATCTACTTTCGGTTATAGTGTCTCGCTAACATATGTAAAAATAGTGTCTCGCTAACTATTGGTCCGACAATGTCCAACAAAGTATCAAAAGAACGGTCTTGGCAAGACCTAAAGACCCACCAAGTTTCATAATTTTAGCTCAATCGGAACATAGTTAAAACCACATTTGGTTAAATCAAAATACCCCCCCCTGCCGCCCTATCCAATGACAATATAAACGGCGCCTCCCGTATCTCCAGTTCCCTTTACCCGACGACTTAGCCGCTTGGTACGTGGGCTATTGGTGCCAATAGATGTCCTTTGGCGCGATTTACTTTCGGTTATAATTAAAATTTGGGTTTTAACATTTTATACCTAGGTCGCCCAAATTGGCGAAATTCAAATGGCTATAACTCGCGAACCATTGGTCCGACAATGGCCAACAAAATAAATATCCATACCTCGTAGCAACACCTTAACACCCACCAAGTTTCAGAATTTTGGCTATATTTTAAAATATTTAAAAATAGTGTTCGTCGCAGTAAGGAGATGTCGCCATCTCCGTCACTTTACGCCCATAAAGGGTAAAATCCACCCGTATCTTCCCATCTATGCTTCCGGCGGCCTTGCAGGGGCTGTTACCGTGTTCAGAGCAAAAGTGGACGTTCGAGTGTTCAGAAAAGAGCCCGATTTTTTTTTTTCGATAAAATAAAATGCTAGTGTTTACACTGCCATTTTAGCCCACATAGGCGAAATTCAAATAGCTATGACTCGCTAACTATTGGTCCGACAATGTCCAACAAAGTATCAAAAGAACGGTCTTGGCAAGACCTAAAGACCCACCAAGTTTCATAATTTTAGCTCAATCGGAACATAGTTAAAACCACATTTGGTTAAATCAAAATCCCCCCCCTGCCGCCCTATCCAATGACAATATAAACGGCGCCTCCCGTATCTCCAGTTCCCTTTACCCGACGACTTAGTCGCTTGGTACGTGGGCTATTGGTGCCAATAGATGTCCTTTGTTACGATTTACTTTCGATTATAATTAAAATTTGGGTTTTAACATTTTATACCTTGGTCGCCCAAATTGGGGAAGTTTAAATGCCTATAACTCGCGAACCATTGGTCCGACAATGGCCAACAAAATAAAAATCCATACCTCGTAGCAACACCTTAACACCCACTAAGTTTCATAATTTTGACAATATTGGAAAATAGTTAAAAATAGTGTTCGTCGCAGTAAGGAGATCTCGCCGTCTCCGTCACTTTACGCCCATAAAGGGTAAAATCCAAAAGTATCTTCCCATCTATGGTTCCGGCAGCCTTGCAGGGACTGTTACCGTGTTCAGAGCACTAGTGGACGTTCGCGTGTTCAGAAAAGAGCCCGTTTTTTTTTTCGATAAAATAAAATGCTTGTGTTTACACTGCCATTTAAACCCACATTGGCGAACTTCAAATAGACTCGCTAACTATTGGCCCGACAATGTCCAACAAAGTATCAAAAGAACGGTCTTGGCAAGACCTAAAGACCCACCAAGTTTCATAATTTTAGCTCAATTGGAACATAGTTAAAACCACGTTTGGTTAAATCAAAATACAGCCCCTGCCGCCCTATCCAATGACAATATAATCGGCGCCACCCGTATCTAAAGTTCTCTTTACCCGACGATTTAGCCGCTTGGTACGTGGGCTATTGGTGCCAATAGATGTCATTTGGTGCGATTTACTTTCGGTTATAATTAAAATTTGGGTTTTAACATTTTATACCTAGGTCGCCCAAATTGGCGAAGTTCAAATGCCTATAACTCGCGAACCATTGGTCCGACACTGGCCAATAAAATAAAAATCCATACCTCGTGGCAACACCTTAACACCCACCAAGTTTCATAATTTTGGCTATATTGGAACATACTTAAAAATAGTGTTCGTCGCAGTAAGGAGATCTCTCCGTCTCCGTCACTTTACGCCCATAAAGGGTAAAATCCACCCGTATCTTCCCATCTATGGTTCCGGAGGCCTTGCAGGGACGGTTATCGTGTTCAGAGCACTAGTGGATGTTCGCATGTATAGAAAAGAGCTCGATTTTTTTTCGATAAAATAAAATGCTAGTGTTTACACTGCCAATTTAGCCCACATTGGCGAAATTCAAATGGCTATGACTCGCTAACTATTGGTCCAACAATGTCCAACAAAGTATCAAAAGTACGGTCTTGGCAAGACATAAGAACCACCAAGTTTCATAATTTTAGCTCAATCGGAACATAGTTAAAACCACGTTTGGTTAAATCAAAATACCGCCCCTGCCGCCCTATCCAATGACAATATAAACGGCACCACCCGTATCTACAGTTCTCTTTACCCGACGACTTAGCCGCTTGGTACGTGGGCTATTGGTGCCAATAGATGTCATTTGGTGCGATTTACTTACGATTATAATTAAAATTTGGGTTTTAACATTTTATACCTAGGTCGCCCAAATTGGCGAAGTTCAAATGCGTATAACTCGCGAACCATTCGTCCGACAATGGCCAACAAAATAAAAATCCATACCTCGTAGCAACACCTTAACACCCACCAAGTTTCATAATTTTGGCTATATTGGAAAATATTTAAAAATAGTGTTCGTCGCAGTAAGGAGATCTCGCCGTCTCCGTCACTTTACGCCCATAAAGGGTAAAATCCACCCGTATCTTCCCATCTATGGTTCCGGCGGCCTTGCAGGGACTGTTACCGTGTTCAGAGCACTAGTGGATGTTCGCGTGTTTAGAAAAGAGCCCGATTTTTTTTCGATAAAATAAAATGCTAGCGTTTACACTGCCATTTTAGCCCACATTGGCGAAATTCAAGTGGCTATGACTCGCTAACTATTGGTCCGAGAATGTCCAACAAAGTATCAAAAGAACGGTCTTGGCAAGTCCTAAAGACCAACCAAGTTTCATAATTTTAGCTCAATCGGAACATAGTTAAAACCACGTTTGGTTAAATCAAAATTCCGCCCCTGCCGCCCTATCCAATGACAATATAAACGACGCCTCCCGTATCTCCAGTTCCCTTTACCCGAAGACTTAGCCGCTTGGTACGTGGGCTATTGGTGCCAATAGATGTCTTTTGGCGCGATTTACTTTCGGTTATAATTAAAATTTGGGTTTTAACATTTTATACCTAGGTCGCCCAAATTGGCGAAGTTCAAATGGCTATAACTCGCGAACCATTGGTCCGACACTGGCCAACAAAATAAAAATCCGTACCTCGTGGCAACACCTTAACACCCACCAAGTTTCATAATTTTGGCTATATTGGAACATACTTAAAAATAGTGTTCGTCGCAGTAAGGAGAACTCGCCGTCTCCGTCACTTTACGCCCATAAAGGGTAAAATCCACCCGTATCTTCCCATCTATGGTTCCGGCGGCCTTGCAGGGACTGTTACCGTGTTCAGAGCACTAGTGAATGTTCGCGTGTTTAGAAAAGAGCCCGATTTTTTTTCGATAAAATAAAATGCTAGTGTTTACACTGCCATTTTAGCCCACATTGGCGAAATTCAAATGGCTATGACTCGCTAACTATTGGTCCGACAATGTCCAACAAAGTATCAAAAGAACGGTCATGGCAAGACCTAAAGACCAACCAAGTTTCATAATTTTAGCTCAATCGGAACATAGTTAAAACCACGTTTGGTTAAATCAAAATACCGCCCCTGCCGCCCTATCCAATGACAATATAAACGGCGCCTCCCGTATCTCCAGTTCTCTTTACCCGACGACTTAGCCGCTTGGTACGTGGGCTATTGGTGCCAATAGATGTCCTTTGGCGCGATTTACTTTCGGTTATAATTAAAATTTGGGTTTTAACATTTTATACCTAGGTCGCCCAAATTGGCGAACTTCAAATGCGTATAACTCGCGAACCATTGGTCCGACAATGGCCAACAAAATAAAAATCCATACCTCGTAGCAACACCTTAACACCCACCAAGTTTCATAATTTTGGCTATATTGGAAAATAGTTAAAAATAGTGTTCGTCGCAGTAAGGAGATCTCGCCGTCTCCGTCACTTTACGCCCATAAAGGGTAAAATCCACCCGTATCTTCCCATCTATGGTTCCGGCGGCCTTGCAGGGACTGTTACCGTGTTCAGAGCACTAGTGGATGTTCGCGTGTTTAGAAAAGAGCCCGATTTTTTTTCGATAAAATAAAATGCTAGCGTTTACACTGCCATTTTAGCCCACATTGGCGAAATTCAAGTGGCTATGACTCGCTAACTATTGGTCCGAGAATGTCCAACAAAGTATCAAAAGAACGGTCTTGGCAAGTCCTAAAGACCAACCAAGTTTCATAATTTTAGCTCAATCGGAACATAGTTAAAACCACGTTTGGTTAAATCAAAATTCCGCCCCTGCCGCCCTATCCAATGACAATATAAACGACGCCTCCCGTATCTCCAGTTCCCTTTACCCGAAGACTTAGCCGCTTGGTACGATGGCTATTGGTGCCAATAGATGTCTTTTGGCGCGATTTACTTTCGGTTATAATTAAAATTTGGGTTTTAACATTTTATACCTAGGGCGCCCAAATTGGCGAAGTTCAAATGGCTATAACTCGCGAACCATTGGTCCGACACTGGCCAACAAAATAAAAATCCGTACCTCGTGGCAACACCTTAACACCCACCAAGTTTCATAATTTTGGCTATATTGGAACATACTTAAAAATAGTGTTCGTCGCAGTAAGGAGAACTCGCCGTCTCCGTCACTTTACGCCCATAAAGAGTAAAATCCACACGTATCTTCCGATCTATGGTTCCGGCGGCCTTGCAGGGACTGTTACCGTGTTCAGAGCACTAGAGAATGTTCGCGTGTTTAGAAAAGAGCCCGATTTTTTTTCGATAAAATAAAAGGCTAGTGTTTACACTGCCATTTTAGCCCACATTGGCGTGATTCAAATGGCTATGACTCGCTAACTATTGGACGGACAATGTCCAACAAAAAATCAAAAGAACGGTCATGGCAAGACCTAAAGACCCACCAAGTTTCATAATTTTAGCTGAATGGGAACATAGTTAAAACCACGTTTGGTTAAATCAAAATACCGCCCCTGCCGCCCTATCCAATGACAATATAAACGGCGCCTCCCGCATCTCCAGTTCTCTTTACCCGACGACTTAGCCGCTTGGTACGTGGGCTATTGGTGCCAATAGATGTCCTTTGGCGCGATTTACTTTCGGTTATAATTAAAATTTGGGTTTTAACATTTTATAGCTAGGTCGCCGAGATTGGCGAAGTTCAAATGGCTATAACTCGCGAACCATTGGTCCGACACTGGCCAATAAAATAAAAATCCATACCTCGTAGCAACACCTTAACACCCACCAAGTTTCATAATATTGGCTACATTGGAAAATATTTAAAAATAGTGTTCGTCGCAGTAAGGAGATCTCGCCGTCTCCGTCACTTTACGCCCATAAAGGGTAAAATACACCCGTATCTTCCCATCTATGGTTCCGGAGGCCTTGCAGGGGCTGTTACCGTGTTCAGAGCACTAGCTGATGTTCGTATGTTTAGAAAAGAGCCCGATTTTTTTTCGATAAAATAAAATGCTATTGTTTACACAGCCATTTTAGCCCACATTGGCGAAATTCAAAAGGCTATGACTCGATAACTAATGGTCCGACAATGTCCAACAAAGTATCAAAAGAACGGTCATGGCAAGACCTAAAGACCCACCAAGTTTCATAATTTTATCTCAATTGGAACATAGTTAAAACCACGTTTGGTTAAATCAAAATACCGCCCCTGCCGCCCTATCCAATGACAATATAAACGGCGCCACCCGTATCTAAAGTTCTCTTTACCCGACGATTTAGCCGCTTGGTACGTGGGCTATTGGTGCCAATAGATGTCATTTGGTGTGATTTACTTACGATTATAATTAAAATTTGGGTTTTAACATTTTATACCTAGGTCGCCCAAATTGGCGAAGTTCAAATGCGTATAACTCGCGAACCATTGGTCCGACAATGGCCAACAAAATAAAAATCCATACCTCGTAGCAACACCTTAACACCCACCAAGTTTCATAATTTTGGCTATATTGGAAAATAGTTAAAAATAGTGTTCGTCGCAGTAAGGAGATCTCGCCGTCTCCGTCACTTTACGCCCATAAAGGGTAAAATCCACCCGTATCTTCCCATCTATGGTTCCGGCGGCCTTGCAGGGACTGTTACCGTGTTCAGAGCACTAGTGGATGTTCGCGTGTTTAGAAAAGAGCCCGATTTTTTTTCGATAAAATAAAATGCTAGCGTTTACACTGCCATTTTAGCCCACATTGGCGAAATTCAAGTGGCTATGACTCGCTAACTATTGGTCCGAGAATGTCCAACAAAGTATCAAAAGAACGGTCTTGGCAAGACCTAAAGACCCTCCAAGTTTCATAATTTTAGCTCAATCGGAACATAGTTAAAACCACATTTGGTTAAATCAAAATACCCCCCCTGCCGCCCTATCCAATGACAATATAAACGGCGCCTCCCGTATCTCCAGTTCCCTTTACCCGACGACTTAGTCGCTTGGTACGTGGGCTATTGGTGCCAATAGATGTCCTTTGTTACGATTTACTTTCGATTATAATTAAAATTTGGGTTTTAACATTTTATACCTAGGTCGCCCAAATTGGCGAACTTCAAATGCGTATAACTCGCGAACCATTGGTCCGACAATGGCCAACAAAATAAAAATCCATACCTCGTAGCAACACCTTAACACCCACCAAGTTTCATAATTTTGGCTATATTGGAAAATAGTTAAAAATAGTGTTCGTCGCAGTAAGGAGATCTCGCCGTCTCCGTCACTTTACGCCCATAAAGGGTAAAATCCACCCGTATCTTCCCATCTATGGTTCCGGCGGCCTTGCAGGGACTGTTACCGTGTTCAGAGCACTAGTGGATGTTCGCGTGTTTAGAAAAGAGCCCGATTTTTTTTCGATAAAATAAAATGCTAGCGTTTACACTGCCATTTTAGCCCACATTGGCGAAATTCAAGTGGCTATGACTCGCTAACTATTGGTCCGAGAATGTCCAACAAAGTATCAAAAGAACGGTCATGGCAAGACCTAAAGACCCACCAAGTTTCATAATTTTATCTCAATTGGAACATAGTTAAAACCACGTTTGGTTAAATCAAAATACCGCCCCTGCCGCCCTATCCAATGACAATATAAACGGCGCCACCCGTATCTAAAGTTCTCTTTACCCGACGATTTAGCCGCTTGGTACGTGGGCTATTGGTGCCAATAGATGTCATTTGGTGTGATTTACTTACGATTATAATTAAAATTTGGGTTTTAACATTTTATACCTAGGTCGCCCAAATTGGCGAAGTTCAAATGCGAATAACTCGCGAACCATTGGTCCGACAATGGCCAACAAAATAAAAATCCATACCTCGTAGCAACACCTTAACACCACCAAGTTTCATAATTTTGCCTATAGTGGAACATATTAAAAATAGTGTTCGACGCAGTAAGGCGATCTCGCCGTCTCCGTCACTTTACGCCCATAAAGGGTAAAATCCACAGGTATCTTCCCATCTATGGTTCCGGCGGCCTTGCAGGGACTGTTACCGTGTTCAGAGCACTAGAGAATGTTCGCGTGTTTAGAAAAGAGCCCGATTTTTTTTCGATAAAATAATATGCTAGTGTTTACACTGCCATTTAAGCCCACATTGGCGAACTTCAAATGGCTTGGTACGTGGTCTATTGGTAGCCAATAGAAGTTCGCCTATTGGCGCGACCTACGTTCAGTTATAATGTTAGCTCAAATTGTAAAAATAGTGTAAATCGCACTATTGGTCATCAATGTCAACAATAGCCCACTTCCAAGCGCTAAGTCGTGGCATATAGAACTGGAGATACGGCAGGCGCCGTTTACATTGTCATTGAATAGGGCGGCAGGGGGCGGTATTTTGATATAATCAAACCTGGTTTTAACTATCTTCCAATTGAGATAAAATTATGAAACTTGGTGGGTGTTCAGGTTTTGCCAAGTCAAATCTTTTGATACTTTGTTGGATATTGCCGGACGTATAGTTCGCGAGTGATAGCCATTTGAAGTTCGCCTATGTTGGCGAAAATGGCAGTGTAAACATTTTCATTTTATTTTATAACAAAAAAAAAACGCTCTTTTCTGAACACGCGAACGAAATTATGAAACTATGTTGGGTCTTTAGGTCCTGCTAGAACCGTTCTCTTCATACTTTGTCGCACATAGTCGGAACAATAGTCACGCGAGTCATAGCCATCTATGGATTTCGCGGCCATGTGAGGCTAAACGTGTTCGAGCACTAGTGGATGTTCGCGTGTATAGAAAAGAGCCCGATTTTTTTTCGATAAAATAAAATGCTAGTGTTTACACTGCCATTTTAGCCCACATTGGCGAAATTCAAATGGCTATGACTCGCTAACTATTGGTCCGAGAATGTCCAACAAAGTATCAAAAGAACGGTCTTGGCAAGACCTAAAGACCCACCAAGTTTCATAATTTTAGCTCAATCGGAACATAGTTAAAACCACGTTTGGTTAAATCAAAATACCGCCCCTGCCGCCCTATCCAATGACAATATAAACGGCGCCTCCCGCATCTCCAGTTCCTTTACCCGACGACTTAGCCGCTTGGTACGTGGGCTATTGGTGCCAATAGATGTCCTTTGGCGCGATTTACTTTCGGTTATAATTAAAATTTGGGTTTTAACATTTTATACCTAGGTCGCCCAAATTGGCGAAGTTCAAATGGCTATAACTCGAGAACCATTGGTCCGACAATGGCCAACAAAATAAAAATCCATACCTCGTGGCAACACCTTAACACCCACCAAGTTTCATAATTTTGGCTATATTGGAACATAGTGAAAAATAGTGTTCGTCGCAGGAAGGAGATCTCGCCGTCTCCGTCACTTTACGCCCATAAAGGGTAAAATCCACCCGTATCTTCCCATCTATGGTTCCGGCGGCCTTGCAGGGACTGTTACCCTGTTCAGAGCACCAGTGGATGTTCGCGTGTTCAGAAAAGAGCAAATGTTTTTTTCGATAAAATAAAATGCTTGTGTTTACACTGCCATTTTAGCCCACATTGGCGAAATTTAAATGGCTATGACTCGCTAACTATTTGTCCGACAATGTCCAACAAAGTATCAAAAGAACGGTCTTGGCAGGACCTAAAGACCCACCAAGTTTCATAATTTTAGCTCAATTGGACATAGTTAAAATCACGTTTGGTTAAATCAAAATACCGCCCATGCCAATTGAAGGAAACTGTGTCGGCATTTCCTAACCTGTCATTTGAAAGATAAAAGCTGGTGTGTTTGATGGTCCACGGATTTGCCAGCTTCTTAAAGATGAGCATTTCATCGGAACAATGACAGAATGCTTGGTTTGCATTCAAAAACATTCTTGGAAATTCACGAGCACAGAATTACACCGAAATTGTCCAACAGCTCTTGGAGAGCTTCAAAATGCTTGGTTGCAACATGAGCATGATTGCATTTTTTACGTATCCATCTCGCTGACTTCCCGAAAAATCTTGTTGAAGTCAGTGATGAGCAGGGTGAGCGATTTCACAAAGATTTGAAGATCATGGAATCACGCTATCAAGGAAGATGGGATCTACATATGATGGCTGACTATTGTTGGAACACAAAGCAAGAATGTTCACAGTTTAAACATTCCAGAAAAAGCTACAAACGAAAATTTTTGCCTTAATATGTATGTTTACCACTTGGTAAATAAGTTTTTCTATGTATATTAATACAATTTAACTTGTAGTAACTATATATTTGGTAACTTTTCCCTTTATTTTTCTTTTTATGCACATTTTGGGGGTACCCTGTATCTTAAAAAGTTGACGTGACAGACATAAACTACAGTTACTTTTGGATTCATGGGCCAAAAGAGATTCAAAAACAAGTCACAGTTCGAAGACAACAAAATTGCTGTTCCCCAGTGTAATCAGATGTACAGAAACGCTGTCTGTATCCTGCACTGCACTCTCATTTTGATTAGCTTTAGTGTCTCTTGTGCTAACCGACAGATGAGTTAGATATTTCTAAAACACCCTGTATATCGTAGAGCAATTCTCCTTTACGTACGTAGTGGATGAAAGTGAACAGAACGCCTTCCTCATCCGTCATTATACTAAAAGTACTTCTAAGTTTTATTCATGTATCTTTTTACTGAAAGGTACTCTTCATAAACCGTATTTAGAGAATAGGAGTATTGAGTATTGGAGCGTTGCTGTCATTACATTGGGTTCTCTCACCATAAACAATGCTTGATTTGTGAAGTCAACCATTACTCAGCAATGGCAACTCTGACTCGATCACATCCTATATGTTTTTTTTGACTTTATTATGGATCTTTATTACTTGTTGTGAGTTTCATTATTACTTTTTTTTGTCTCTTTCAGATGTTAAACTTCTCCAAAGCATGAAGTTCTTCGTCGAACTGTTTGTTCTCTTTTGAAATAAATCAACGGGAAAGCAGCATTTTATGTTTATTCCACGAAATTTTTATCCGTTTTCAAATCACCTTCTTCATAAAATTTTAAATCACGCAGTTTGTCTCTCAGTAGAAATTTTGTACAGATTCAAAGCTTTTTCACTTCAATAAAAACCTTTATTCTGCTTATCTCATTTCGTTTTCCCCCCCTTTTTTTTTCACCAAGCATTTCATAGTTTACATATCGATGAACCACCCACCACTGCATTTTAGAAATACCCCATCGTTTCGTTTCATTGTTTTTGCTAGACGAGTACCCATTTCGTTTCGTTGGTTCAAACAGTTTTCTGTGTTCCTCGGAAAGCAAGTAGTAACAAGCAAAGTCCCGTACAAAATGGCACTTCTATAAAATATTAAACATCACCTGCTATCGTACACTGTAAGAAAAATCTGCAATTTTACCACACATATTTGCTGTAAAATAATACAGCACCAGTGGTTTGCAGGTTTGGAATACAGGATTGTGTGTTTTAAATCCACTAACGAAAGGACGAGAAGACGCGTCACAGTCTAAAAACCTAGACATGCAGACATACTACAATCCTCCGAAACCACCAAATAAGTTAACAAATGGAGGAAAATGTAAACCGGACTCTATTTCAGCCCAATTTTAAAATGTGAGAAATTTTAGGGTGCGTTTGGTGTCATGCCAAACCCACGGGATGCGCATCTGCCAACAGAGGCGGGGGTTGCTTTGGCCGGAAGGCTTTTTAACAAGTTCTAACGCGCATTTACGTTACATTGGGAGAAAAGCAACCCAAACTCTAGACTACATTGACTGTCAAACGCTAGCCCTGAGCGCGAGACCTCCATTCTTCAGCCTCCTACGATGTTCTGCACTCGGCCATGGTGGGACACTCCATTTTATGAATATTTTACATCCGGGAATGCAAGTCAATAAAAAATAACGATATTTTTAAAGTGAGCACTAGCAACAGCATTAGCAATATTACCATTAGCAATATTTCCTAAATGGGTGAGCTGCCCTCATTTTTGAGAATTTCTCTTGCAAAATGAAAAATGAGTGACACATTATTTCATTCAACTTATATAATATGTAAGTTTATTTTGAATTGAAAGTCGCTATCCAATACTTTTGGACTTATCCAATTGACTAAAAAGTGTGCAACATTGAGTTAAATAGCTGTGAAACACTGATTTCAGTACAACGATTTATAGGGAAGTTTTCAATTGGAATAGCGCGAGTTCACCGTAGGTAAATTCTACTGCACGAGTATTTCATTCGTGAATCCGTAATATCCCCTAAAGTATACCGGATAGTAATGTCCTTCTTTTTAGATAAAATTCAACAAGTTTTTTTACAAATTTTCAGAAATTATTGCATCATAAATTATAAGAAAATTATTTCAAAAGTCTTTAATCTGTCTCAAAACAATAAGTAGGCAAGATAATGCAATGCGCCACTTAAAATCATCCACTGCGCCAAGTTTGGCCACATCACTGTACTACATCAAGAAGAGAGTGTGTACCATTTGGAATGAACAAGAGGACACTCGTCGATTTCAAATCGAGAAGATGTCCTCTGTGAAATATTCGAATCATCCAATGGTTCACTGAAAATAACTTTAAAATGAGCGACAGAATAAATTAAATGTTATAAATAAATTTAAGGAATTCTTTTATCTAAATTAAATATATTAAAAATCAGTAAAGTCACGCGGCCATAGACTAAAACTCTGATTATTAAACCCCATATAGGTCATCGATTTTTTAAAATAAATATTCCACAACCTTACAAAGTTATATTTATTGAATTATAGCAAAAAAAAAAAGCTATCCTATACATCAGTATTTTTTCTCTCTTGGAATTCTCTAAATGGGGAAGAAAGTTTATCCTCGGAAGAGCTCTGGAATATTCGTAGCGTGAGGGAAGTTGATTGATTATCATTATCGGCGAAGAATATTCAACACCTCAAAAGTCTAGTGAGATGAACGCACATATGTTAATGCTAAGAAAACACTTGAAGTTCATAGCAGGTATGGACAACCTTTAAAAAGTTGCGGGCCAAACTTTAGGAAGTTAGCGAAGTCACGGACCGAACTTCAGGATGTTAGCGAAGTCCCGGGCCGTATAACTGGGATTTATAAGGGATGTTGAAAGGTTTATGTGGGCTTATACAAGGTTTTGATATATTCCGCGGGCCGGATCCAAAACCGTGGCGGGCCACATCCGGCCCGCGAGCCGGCGGTTGCCCATATGTGGTTTAGAGCGTTCAAGTAAGTAAATAAATCTTGGCATTTTCGAGGAATAAGGTACACTCCCAACTTTCAAACTTTCGTCTTATGTCGCACAGAGAATAATTCAGGAGGGGAAAAACTTTTTTTCGAGATTTCTTATTCTTTCCTTTATGAACTTTCGAACAACCTGTATATCGATTTCTCAAAAAGTAAAAGCGGGGAAATTTTTGGAATAAATTTCAATACTCTTTTCAAAAGCTAAGAAAGTTATTCCACTGCGCTTCTTCTACTTTTTATTGCAAATACCTTTTTTTTCAAAACTTGAAACCCATTATCGTGATTTATAGTTTAATTGTAGGTTCAAGGGTAAGGGCAGATCCTAGATGAAAATAAGTGTTCCTTAAATAAAGAAAACTGTACTTACGTATTATCCCGACGATCCGCCAAGACGAGCGATTTTTTGCCGAGATAAATGCCGGGCACATGAAATTATTAATGGTTTTGAATACGTTTGGCAACTCATTTGACGAAAAAACAGTTTGGCGGGAATGACCGCCGGGATAATACTTAAGTACCAAGAAAAGTCCAGATGTGTTTCTTAAAGTTCGTAAATTTCCAAATCCTACCAATAATATAAATGTGTACGTTTATGTGTTTCGATGTTTTTGACTAAATCACACAAAAATGGTTGGAAAAATTTGTAATGAAGATAGTTTATGCCCTGGATTAACACACTGGCAACCTTTCAAGCATATAGCATAAATAATTCTTTTACAAAGACACTCAAAATAATGCTAATGCATTGCGCTCTATGGAGATTTTTTAGCTACTAAACAGATTTTAAAACTTTCTTCACTGATTGAAATTCCTAGGCCTATATGGTCCTAGGCTTATATGGTCCTAAGCCTATAGGGTCCTAGGCGTATATGGAGAATAACTGTGTGTGGAATTTTCAAGGTATCAAAGCCCGTATTTTGCGAGGTTTTGGAAAAAAACACGGAAAACTGCGAGCGGCTAGGTCGACAGGTGCGACAGGGGTTTGTACCTGGTACCTCCCACTTTCAAGTTTTGAGAGCAGAACCTCTTAAACGATACGACCTATGCGATAGGCACGATACGACCTATGCAGGGTATTTCAAAATTAGAAGAACGATTCTAGGAGGGGTAGGCTACACTAAGACGGTTTCAGAATGGCATAGCGATGTGGGGTCGGAAACGTACTCTTTATGTACCTGTTACTAATCACTTTAAAAGAAGAGTTCAAGTGATAGCGAACCTTCCGGTTTTCAAACACTAATGTATCTTTCACAGATTGTACTTGGTAAAAAATGTTATTTCAGAATTGTTTCTTTCATTACATGGATGAAATTGCCGGAAGAGTGCCCATTGTTTATGAAACTTGTTTAAGAAATTAGATACACGCTTCAACTCTTCTTAATAGGGATGGACGCGAGACGTGCGAGACGAGAATCGGGGCTGTCTCGTCTCGTCTCGCAGTGGTAAACCTCTGTCTCGTCTCGCGTCTCGTCTCGTCTCGCAAACACTGTGTCTCGTCTCGCGTCTCGCAAAGAAATTGCTGTCTCGTCTCGTGCGAGACGCGAGACGTCTCGTGAGTCTCGCAAAATTAAGGACTGCGATTTCGTTACCATTTTATACTAACTTATTATTGGGATTTTATTGAAAATTAATATTAATAATAACAATTACTTACATATAGCCACATTAGTAGATATATTAATAACTATATCAGCATATATCGGCATTTGAAGTAAAAGAAATTGAGATTTAATCCGTATATATAATGTCACACCGAAAATATAGTATTTATTTTTATTTACTAGCTGCGTGCCCGTTCTTCGCACTGTAGTAAACGAAAATTTTCCTAACATGAGTAATTTCAATTAATTCCAGTGATGTGGAATCTAGAATAAAAGCAAAATTATTTGACTCTTGATGTAAAGTTTGCGTCATGAGTATTAACCTGGCATCATTGCAATATAATGACTCAAAAAACTACGTCAGTGTCATTCGCGATCAGAAAAGTGAAAAGCTTAGAACTCCCGACTTTCAAAATGTGTTATTTCTACATCATACTGTAGCTCTACATTTTACTGTTCAAGTTGTAGCATTAAATGCCTCAGACACTACATGAAATGGACAACCGTTTGTTTTAAAATAGCTGCGCACCCGCTCTTCATATGAGAAGTAGTGAATATTTTACTAAAATTATATCTGCATGAGACAAAACAGATTTTTTTTTTTTTAAGTTCAAGTAATCTCCTCTGTTGAAATTACTGCGGGATATATTAACACAAATTAGAATTACTTATCATTCAGTTGGTTGTAAGATAACCCTTGAAAAATTATAAACAGAACACTTTTAGTCTTTATTAAATCTCTACTATTTACTTTAACGTCAATTTCAAGTCTCTAAAATATGTGTAATTTTTATATTAATGAAAACAAGATTATATTAACGATAATTATAATTATTTGCCTAATATTTCCAATAACATTACCGTGTATGCATTTTTAGATTTCATTATAGTATCTCAGTTGGTTAATAGACGTCTTATTTTTTGTTTATATTTTAAATTACTGAACAGTTAATTTGTTGACGACTATCCGTTTGTACTTTTCCACAATAATTTTTAGCGATAGTACTACAGTCGTTATGGTCGCCCTGTTTACAGAAAAATTAAACCATAATCCCCCTAATGTATATCCAGTGTGGATTTTTTTAAAAAATGAAAAGACATCTAACAGGCGAAGATAATTTTAGAATAGGAACCCAACTGCAAGATAAAATGATGGGGAGGAAAAAAATTTATAAATCGGCAAGTTTTGCAAGCCGAAGGAAGGGAAAACATGATAATATAAACGAAAAGAGAAATAGTTTTTAAAAAAATTGCTTGCATTTCTTTCCGTCCGATATTAATATATAAGAATAAAAAATGTCATTTTAATCTCTTTAAAATAGGCCAACAGTAGGGATTTAACCGCCCCTAGAAAGTTGTTACCAGGGTGGGCGCCCCCCCCTACGCACGCCGCAACGTGCGGGAAAGTTCCAGGATAATATCGGTACAAGGATATTTCAACCAAGGATATTCAACCATATTTCAACCTACTCAGACTAAGCATCAATGCGAATGCAAGTTGCTCTACTTCTAATCTCTCTCTGATATACCCGAAACCCGATTATCACGGGGGCAAGGGGGGCGGTAGTCCGGTGCCTCTGAAGAAAAAGGGGGCCCATATATATCCCGATTATCTAAATTATAAATTCATATGTACTGAAATAGTAATTGTGGGGAAAAAACTGAATTTCCTCTATAAGATAGGCATTACCGAATTGTCTATCACTAGATCAAGTTAGAGATATTTTTTTGGGGTGATAAATACGATTTGATTAAAGTACAAAAACTACAGTTAACTGAAATGCAATTTTCGAGTACAACAGTGGTCAAAACTGGGTTAAAATGCTTAAAAAAGGGGGGCTCAGTAAAGGGGCTTAATGCGTAAAAAAGGGGATAGTAAGGGGGGCCCGAAACTGAATGCCCCGGGCCCCGTCTAAAAGTGGTCAGATTTGCTTATTATTTATATACTTGTTTATTTACTTATTATTTTTCTTTCAACTCTTCTCTGTTTTCTTTTTTTTTTTCCGCCTCTTTCTTTATCCTCTCCTTTGTGTGTTTTGTATATCTCTCGTCTGTTCTAATTTTAAATGTTACGTGTTTGTGCGTATTGTAGAGTGCTGATAGTATACCAGGACCGAAAACGAAGGAGACGCAAGTTAAACGGTAGAGGCTTCAGGCAAATTGTCGCTTTTCAGATCGTATTTATGCGAGACGGAAAAAAATGCGAGAATTCTCGCGCGAGACAAGACTCTGTCTCGTCTCGCGTCTCGTCCCGCAAAATATTTTCTTTCTCGTCTCGCGTCTCGTCTCGCAAAAAAATGCCTGTCTCGTCTCGCGAGACAATGCGAGAATTCTCGCGTCTCGCGTCCATCCCTACTTCTTAAAAATAGATTATTGGGACACGGTAGATTAGGTACAAGAAGACGACGTTTCCGATCCCATCGCTGTGTGATTCTCAAACCGTCTTAGTGTAACCTACCCGTCCTAGAAGTCTGTTCCCCTAATTTTGAAACACTTTGCATATTAATGATATCTCATGGGCAAGTTCTAAACATCCCAAAGGACAAGTTCTGGACATATTCAAGATAGCCTCTCTCGTTTATGCCGATATACAGTCGTGATTGAGGTCGCTTCAATGTCCATACAATGTTATTTTATCGACCTACTGTAGATTTACCCAAAGATATTAAAACAAGAAAGTTAAAATCTTCATATTTTGAACACGCACTGAAGCACTATACAGTGGAACCTGCTAAAGTGACCGCCTTGGTAAAGAGATCACCTGTCTAAAGTGAAGTGAACACTTTTATGAAATTTCATTGTAACTCATAAAAAATGTATGGGGGAAATATCCTGTAAAGTAACCACCTGCGAAAACTGTATAGCGACCCGATAATCTGCCAAGTTTAAGTTTTTTAACCTGTCCAATGGGACCACTTTTCACTATAAACTGCCTCTTGAAATATAAAACACATTCAGATAATATAGAATGCTATATCCCTTTTTCAGTTGTTTAACACAAGATTGGATCTCAACACAGATTCTCTCTTCTGTAACACTTGTTCTCAATAGATGAATAAATAAAACAACAACAAAAAAAAAATAGATAAATAAATTAAAAAGGAAAACTTGTTTTAGTCTAGATTATTTTATATTTCTGTTGATGCTAAAATGGATTCAGCGTGGTTTCCGGTAAGAGGTGTGTGGGATGCAGTGAATCACATATTTACAATTACTTTGGATGAAGTGAATCACACATTTATGAGTATTTCTGATTTCCCTTTACCTATTCTAAATGTAATAATACTCTTGCCATTTTAAATCTCCCATCTGTCAATAATGCTATTTAAATGTTTCTGAATTTACGTTGTTTTTAGCCTTTGTAATGCATTTTGTTGGCGTCTGTAGTCTGAGAATATATTTAATTTTCTTCCTTTCCCACAGGATTACAATGATTTTGTCTAGGCTACAAAAACTATATTCTGATTAGCCCTGTGGCGAGTCCCATTTAAATTTTGCCAAGCATGTATAAAGCCTAACATTTCTTTTCATTTTTTCAACCTGGCGATTTATTGGGCGACCGGCCCTTTTAGAACTTTGCTGTTATAGCACAGTGTGTTATCTAAACAATGTGTTCTTCATGTATACCAGTGAAAATTGTATCATTCTAACTAATATTATAAATGCGAAAGTGAGTTTGTTTGTTTGTTTGTTTGTTTATTTATGACGCTTTCACGCCTAAACCGCTGAATCGATTAGGATGCATTTTGGTTTAGATATAGAGGGGACCCTGGAGTTGGTTATAGGCTAATTAGAATCTTAGATTTTTAATTACTTTTTTAATTACTAATTAAAAACCGTTTTTACATTGCCATGGTTGGCGAGTTTCGCCCGTATCAAAGGATTCATGTTTTGAGCTAACAAGAATGCTATTACTTCAATAAATAAGCGCGCGTGCATCTGAAAAACATTAAATACCACGGAAATTAAGCCAGTTTTATGCCAAATCTATCTATCTGTAATAATAAAAATGAATGTTCTCCAGACAAATCTACAGAAAGCAGAGCTTTGAAAATTGGAGCATGATTGAGCCCATAACTTCGGTAAAGTGCACCTGAGGCTCAAAATTTTGAAATTTTAACTACTTTTCAAACTATTAATTAAAAGCCGTTTTATCGCCCGCACAAAATGATTTTTGCTTTTGAAATAAAGCAGAAATTCTATTTGCAAAATCACATGCATTTGAAAAACATGGAAATTATGTTGATTTTACGCCAAATTAAAAAGCATAAGTAAAGAAAGGGGTACTTACGTATTATCCCGGCGGTCCGCCAAGACAAGCGATTTTTTGCCGAGATAAATGCCGGGCACATGAAATTTTTAATGGTTTTGAATACGATTGGCAACAGTTTTGCAAGTACCAAGAAAAATCCAGATGTGTTTCTTAAAGTTCATAAATTATCCAAATCCTACCAATAATATAAATGTGTACGTTTGTGTGTTTGGATGTTTTTGACTGAATCACACAAAAATGGTTGAACGGATTTGAAAAAATTTGTAATGAAAATAGCTTATGCCCTGGATTAACATACAGGCAGCCTTTCAAGCATATAGCATAAATAATTCTTTTACAAAGACACTCAAAATAATTCTAATGCATTGCGCTCTATGGACATTTTGTAGCTACTAAACCGATTCTAAAACTTTTTTCACTGATTAAAAGTTACATTATATCTGAGTATCATTGTTTGTTTTTGGATTAAGACCGATTGACTGCACTAGGGTCCTAGGCCTATATGGAAAATTCCTCTGTGGGGGATTTTCTAAGGGATCCTAGCCCGTATTTATGCGAGGTTTTTTAGAAAACCACGGAAAACTTTGAGCGGCTAGGTCGACAGGCGCGACCGGGGTTTGATTCTGGCACCTCCCCTCTTGCAGTTTTGAGAGCAGAACTTCTTAGACACTGGTGGCATCCTAAGTGTTATAGGCTACCTTTAATGCATATATCACAGATAGTTCTTTTACAGGGATTCTAATAAGAATTACATTACGCTCTATGTGCAAGTACTGAACCGATTCCTCAACTTTTTTTACTGATAGTAAGCTACTCTATTCTTGAGTATTATAGGCTAAAATTCATGCATGTAGCATAAACAGTTCTTTTACAGGAACACTCAAAATAATTCTAATACATAACGCTCTCTGGGTATCTCTGTAACTACAGAACCGATTCTCAAACTTTTTCACTAATAGAAAGCTGCTCTATTCCTGATTAACACAGACTAAAATTCATACATATAGCATAAATATTTCTTTTACAAAACAGTTCGCAAATACTGTCATAACTGTCTTTTTTCGCCAAATGCCTGAAAAAAATCTAAATTTAGTAACTCTGTGCATATTCTCTTATTTTAAATGAAGTATACTGCCATACTGCCATGCATTATACTTCATTTGAAACAAGTAAAAAGCAAATAATATTTAAATGCAGTTCCTTTTGTCGCAACAATATTTGTTATTCACACATGCTACATTTCTGTCGGGACCTCATTCTAAAGCCGACGCGGACGAAGTCGCGGGTAGCAGCCAGTGAACTATATTTGTGCAAACATGAAAACAACCCAAACATTCAAACTGTAGTAATTTAATATAGACTTCTATTTCAAAGAAGTGCTTTATGGAACATGGAAGACAAATACGGTACACTGATAGATTATGATACACTTTCCGAATGGTATTTATAAAGGTGAAGTATAACTGGAATAGGCTTGGCGAAGATTGTAAAATAGATTTGGTACGCGATTTTAAGGTAGATTACGATTCCGAAGAAGTGATTTGTGGAACAGGGAAGACAAACACAACACACTCATGAATAATGATACACTTTCCAATCTTAATGGAATAAGGAAGAAAATAGGGATGACGCATGGATTATGATACGCTTTTAATATACAGTGGAACCTGCCTAATGTGACCACCCTCCGGAACGACAAAACTGGTCACCTTACAAAGGTAGCACTTTAATAAATTTGTTTAGGCTTAAAATTCAAATAACACTTGCACAAACACTCTACAGTTTATTTATAACAAGATCTCAAAATCAATAAATATCCATGTCAAGCTGCGAAATGGAAATTTATATTTTTTATTCATATTTATTATTTTTTATTATTCATTGTGACCAAGAAGTATTAAAACACATATTGAAACGTAAGTATAAGGAAATCGCACACCATTTGCATGCAATGCGCATTTTAATGTTTCAGTATTTGACTCCCTACATTCCTCTTTTTTGTTCATGGATATTTATTGATTTTGAGATCTTGTTATAAATAAGCTGTACAGTGTTTGTGCAAGTGTTATTTGAATTTTAAGCCTAAACAAATTTATTAAAGTGCTACCTTTGTAAGGTGACCACCTGTACCTATAAGGTGACACCCTATAAGGTGACCAGTTTTGTCGTTCCCGAGGGTGGTCACATTAGGCAGGTTCCACTGTATATTAAAAGCGTATCATAATCCATGCGTCATCTCTATTTTCTTCCTTATTCCATTAAGATTGGAAAGTGTATCATTATTCATGAGTGTGTTGTGTTTGTCTTCCCTGTTCCACAAATCACTTCTTCGGAATCGTAATCTACCTTAAAATCGCGTACCAAAACTATTTTACAATCTTCGCCAAGCCTATTCCAGTTATACTTCACCTTTATAAATACCATTCGGAAAGTGTATCATAATCTATCAGTGTACCGTATTTGACTTCCATGTTCCATAAAGCACTTCTTTGAAATAGAAGTCTATATTAAATTAGCCTACTAAAACTATTTTACAATCTTCGTCAGATATATTCTAACTATACTTTTCCTTACTAATAAGCTGTCACGTTTGCCAGTTTTTAGCCAAATTTGGAAGCTATCGCCAAGCTTGGTTCGGTTTTTGAAGATTTATTGTTTGGCACCCAACTTCGAGATCCATTATCGAACATGGCAAACCTTGTGAGACTTTCAACATCCCCCCCCCCTTCTGCGTAATCTGGCAAACGTATTTGAAAAATGTCTCGGCATGACAAATCGTGTCGACGCTAAAAAACCTGCTCGCTTTTAATAGCACTGCGGTGCTAATAATGTCTAGGAGGTATCTGGTTACAGACAAGCACTTAATACAAACAAGCACTTAACTTAAATTATAATAGTATTTTCAATCATTTGAGAATGATCTGTACTTTAAAAAGTACCCGTATCGAAATATTTTCCCTCGAACTTATTTGTTTTTCTGAAGTATTGCAACGATTGTTTTATTTTACATCGACGGCAGCCACGATAGTGGCAGAAATGGGGTGCGTTTTTGGCAACAAAAAGCACACGATGAGGAACATTGGATGAGCCATCTAGGTATTCCTATATCTATGATGGAACTAACTAAAAAAAGGATTTCGACGGATGGGCCTTTGGGATGAAGCCAGCAATCCTGGAATCCATGTTGAAATGAAACAATAACGATTCTTCTTCTTCCATTGACACGATAGCCCATGATGGGCCAAGGCCTTCCCGAGAACTTTCTTCTCCCTCCGACCTCCTTCTGGCTAACGCTCTACGTTCAATAACACGTAATATATATATATATATAAGTCACTTGCACGCCTCATCTCCATCTTTATTTTTATTTTGGGTATGTCTATTTGATTACTTTTTACTGATTAACAAGATAGCCCCCCGTAGCCACATATTTAGCTTTCTTTGAGCTAAGTGGCTGCATTGAAATCCTGTTATTTTGTTATTTTGTCTTGGTAGCAAGTATTCGGCTTGTGGGGCCTGAAGAGTATAGTCGATGCTTGCTACCTATTGTTTTGACTCCATCCAATTCCATTTTAATTACCATTGTTTGGGTTTACATTTACTGGATATATCTAAATCTTCCTGATTTGCTTAAGATTTGATGATCAGTGTATATATATATACTGCGAAAACTGCTGTAGAATGATTCCTTGATTCGTAAGATTAGCCTTTTTACTATTATATATATATATACTAGCTGCGTGCCCGTTCTTCGCACGGTAGGAAACGAAAATTTTCCTTATATGTGTAATTCGAAATTATTCGTGATGGGGAATTTAAAAAAAAAAAGAGCAAAATTATTTGACTCTTAATGTAAAGTTTGTGTCATGAGTACTAACCTGATCATTGCAGTATAGTGACTCAAAAAAATACGTCAGTGTCATTCACTATCAAAAAAGTGGAAAGCTTAATGGTTTGCAGAGAACTCCTGGCTTTCAAAATGTCTTATTTCTACATAATACTGTTTTTTAGGCTCAAGTTGTAGCATTAAATACCTAAGACACTACATGAAATGGAGCACCATTTATTTCTTTCCGAACATGTACCATATAAGGAAAGTATTGTAATCATGAAAAAATTCGACTTCGAGATTTTGGTGTATTTACACGTTTTGAGGTCTTCTGAATTCATTCATGATATTTTCAAGAGATGCTTTTAAAATAGCTGCACACCCGCTCTTCAAACGGGAAGAAGGGAATATTTTACTACTAAAATTATATCTACATGTGACAAAACAGAATTTCATTTTTAAAAAAGTTCAAGTAATCTCCTCTGTTGAAATTACTGCGGGATATATTAACGCAAATTAGAATTACTTTTCATTTAGTTGGTTGTAAGACAACCGTTGAAAAAGGATAAACACTTTTAATTTCATGAAATATTTATTAACGTGGTACATTGCGATTTATTCATACTATCTTTACAAATCTAATAATACTACCTATTACGTACATTAATACTATCTATACTCGCTTCTCCCTCTTCAAGGCTCCCTTAAAAGAAACAGCTTAGATTATTTGGCCTCAATGGGATCTTGTGATTCTGTGGCGATTCTTTGCAATTTACGCATTAGCATAAATAATAATCATTTCACATAATGGTTGCCATTAAGGAAACTCTCCATATATATTTAATTTATACATAGTTTTATAAGATTGGCGTATTTAGCGCCGCAAACCATTTCATCTTACTGTGGGGAGAAAATATCCAAGGGGTGCCATTTTAAATATCCATGTATCTAATATAGCGATATCTTTTATATCCTCCATAGTCCTGTCTCCTGAAAAACATCAAACTGTGTAATCTCGAGGAGCTACTTATTCCCATTTTAATTGTGACAGGGCGTTAGAGTTGCAGAGTTTACAAATTTCACGCATTTTTTTTAACGTCATTTTTTTATGACGTCACTGTTTGACTGCCGTAAAGGATACCCCGGTAGATTGAGGGAGTTAATTTCGATATTTCGCATAATTGTTTTCAAACGGTATCATTAAAACTTTGCGTTGGACTTTTATGGAGGAACGTAATTCAACGTTAAAATAAAACTATACTCGCAACCTGCATGCGTATGTTAGGCAACGCCTACGCTAAATTAAATGCCAAAAATAAAAATAGTAAATAGAAAAATTTTAATATATCGCGCTTTGAAACGAACTTTGTAACTTTTAAAATGAACATTTTCAGCGCCGTGAAAACATTTCAATTTTTAAATAAGCACCGGATTAAAATACCACTTCTAATAATAATAATCGCGAATTTCTTAGTTTATTTCTACAGTAAATTTTAATCAAAATATCGTCTCCCTGTGTTGAAAACAGAGCTGGAATAAATGAGTTAAAATTATGGCGTAATTTTTACGTATCTTAAAGCATTTGACGTCATAGATCCTCACTTGCGAATTGAAATTCGGATATCCCATTTAAAAACTCGATTGGTTGAAAAAAACCTTTTTTTTAATCCTTTCTGTGGCAACAACCGAACATAAATTCTCGTGCCGTGATCGCAATGTAATGAATGGCGTAAGATCGCGTTGATGCTATTCAATTCTAAACATTAGGCTGCATTAAAATTCGTAAAATATCATCTAATTTACATAATTTTTTCGTTTTTATTTTAAAAGAGGGAGAAAAGAATGTTTCACGATTTGTCAAAATATCTAAAAGTTATGACGGATAGAATTCAAGATGCGACAGTTTTAAAATTATTTTATGAAAAAAAATCGCGAAGCAGATGTTTAGTAAAAAAATTCCTAAAAATCGGTAAATCATGTTACGTATTCAGAACAAACTGTTTTTAAAAGAAAATTTCCTCCTCTATCCGATGATACAAATGCCGTTTTGCTGCGAGCGTCATTTCCGCCGTTATTACGAATTAGGTGAGAAAAAATGCCAAAAATCGCATAAAACATAAAATAAAAAAAAATCTAGGTCGAATTTTGAAAAAATCGCTTCGAGGTGCATAACTACATATTTACATCTTCCCGAGTACCCAATTTGGTGTTTCTAGGTGTAGCCGTTTGTCCGTAACGCTGCCGACAGACACACACACACACACACACACACACAGACACCTTCTTTTATAATAAGTAGAGATATATACAGGGTTGTTCAAATTAAACTTCCCCAACTCAGAGGCCTGTGCAGGATGTTGTAGGGTCATAATGGGATGACATTTTGAAAACAGACACTTCAGATCACGTGCTCGTGATTTAGTTTTAAAAAATATATTAGTACAAGAAGTTGCCGATAGGTGGCGCTGCAGATCAACAAAACATTCTACAGATGTTCTATATGTGTGCCGTGGTCGAATAGGGCCTATCAACAGCACGAGAAACAGTTGGCACACCATGATGACACCCTGTGGTGAGTGGCTAGTGGCGTCCACGACCGCCAAAGCAACGTCTTGTACGCGTGCAGAATCCACAGCATGTCGTCCTCTACCGGGTGAAATTCCCAGCTGTCCGGTTCTTCATCCTGTCTCGTAAAGCGCGAGGTGTCATGGGTCCTCGGCGTAAGTTCTTCAGCCGTCCTGATCGCAGCACAGGAGTTCTCGTCATTCTGGTAGAAAAGTTTCACTAACAGAGCTTTGTCTTTCAAAGTCGCCATAGTTAGGCTTGCCAGACGTCCCGGTTTGCAGACAAAATCCCGGTGTCCCGGCCGGTTGACTTCACGTCCCGGTAAAAATTAAATTGGTTTATAGATGACAAAAAAATAATCAACTGTGAAGGATTATTTAGGATAATGAGTACTTTGTCGTTTATTGGACTGTACTGTATAAAAAGTGAAGAAGAGTGATGGTCTGCTAAGAATGATGGTTCAAATTTTTATTCCTTATTCAAAGTGTTCCTTCTTACTTATAAATATTAACATAAATTTATAGGCTTGTGTCATTTATGAATACCCCTGTATTATGTTCCGAATCAGTCACCATTTATTCATAGCATTGAGAATAAAGTACCTTCTAAAAGCGCTCCAGAAACCTCCAAGGGTGTGTAGTGTCGGGGTCGTCGCCTTCCCCGGGGGTCCGGTAATGTACCCTCGTGGAAAAAATGTCAATGGGGTGTTATGGCCAATGATCTGCTAGAGGGATCTAGGCCGAGAGGGGATTGACCAACATGCGGGTCTTTCTAAGGTATCTTAACCCGTACTTACGCGAAATTTCGGAGAAAACCACGGAAAACTCCGAACGGTTAGGTCGGCGAACGCGGCCTGGTTTTGAACCTGGCACGCGTTGAGAGCATAAACGTGTTGAGTCATGGGTCGGGCAGATGTATCCTTGATCTTGAATACCCGGGAGGCTGGGGGCATTCCGGTTGAACATTTCAGAAATCTGGAAAGCCTAGCCATAGTGAATCAGCGAGCTGGAAACAACTGCCTGTGCAGCGCCTGTCTTCCACTTTTGTAGGACTTGTCTTTTGGATACGTTGCGTAGAAGCTTTATTTCTGCAAATCACGTTTTCGCAATATTCAAATGACTAGTGTTACAGCGCCACCTATCGGCAACTTCTTGTACTAATAATATTTTTTTAATAAATCACGAGCACGTGATCTGAAGTGTCTGTTTTCAAAAATTCATCCCATTATGACCCATACAACATCCTGCGCAGGCCTCTGAGTTGGGGAAGTTTAATTTGGACAACCCTGTATATATATATATATATATATATATATATATATGTAAAGAATTGGCCTTACGCCATTCCTTGTTGGAATAATTCACGCAAATCCATTGGGGTTCTAGGTTAAATAGTTTATTTCGAAGTTCAGAGAGAGGGCAGGAGTCGGGCCGGCGACCTTATTCGTTCCGTGGCTATCTTCTTACATCGTAGTCTAAAGGCTCGAAGCTAAGCTTTACGTTCCTAACTCCTAAAAGCTAAGCGCGAAGTTAAGACGAAGCTCTCGAAATATTCGTGCTCTTGCTTAAATACTCCTTAGTTACTACACCTGCTGGCAGGGTGCAGCACGATCACGAAGGCGTTACTCTCAAATGTAATTAGTTAACTAGATTGTCAATCAAGACATGAGAAACACCTGCTTACCCAGGAGTTCTAAATGCGCGTCTTTATGAAAACCACAGAAAACTGAAGATCCTGCTGAATCAACAATTTTCTCCTTATGGAACTTCAATAAACGTCTCCGAGCGTAATATTTGTGTGGCCGAGAAACAAACTTTACAGTAAGAGTAAAAGATTAAAGAAGGATTTTTCAAATAACATTAAATTAAATTAGGTTAAATTAGCAAAGTTTATTTTATTATTACATATATATATATATATATATATATATATATATATATATATATATATATAGGGTGAGATCTTCTTCCACACAATCAATCCATCTGAGCTTGGGCCTACACCTTCTTCTGGTTCCTACATGTTTATGGCCTAAGATCTTAACCCTTTATAAGGCCGTGGTAAGAATACTGACCACCTACGGTCCATTCAATACAGAAATCCATTATCATGAGTGAATTATCTGATTTTTGTTCAGTTCTATTGGATGTCTATTTTTCCCATACATTTAGATTCTAAATTATATTTGTCTTATGAACTTTTCTTTCATTCGTAACCTTAAAGAAAGCTCGAATCATGGCTCGAAAATGGAGCGTAAGAATCATCCCAGTAAACACACACAGGCTCCCTGAACGTCTATTAACGTTCAGAAGACGTTTTCTGAACGTCTTCTGAACGTTAATAGACGTTCAGGGAACCTGTGTGTGTTTGCTGGGATCGCTTTTAATGATATAGTTTTGCATTTCATTCCGTGTACAAGCAGCAGGTAGTTCTCCGACTTTGATTTTGTGAATACTTAATGCACTTTCCTGCAAAATTTCTATGTTTGTTGAATACTTCTTTCTCCAATTTTCACGTGGGATACTACAGTAGAGGGAAAATATAGGAATGAATCCTAAAAAAATGGGCCAGAAAAATCCCAAGTAGTTTCCATTCTCTGCACATAAACTCGCCTTATAAAGGGTTAAAAGTCAAGGATGAGGGGCCCATTCGGCAGATATGGCCCGCAAACCTCAGACGACCTATCTTTATGAATTGAATGATATCTGCCTCCTTGAATAACCTATAGAGTTCAAAGTTGTGTCTTCGTCTCCACAGTCCATCGTTCACAGCACCCGATATTTTTCTAAGAACCTTTCGTTCAAAGATGGCCAGCTGCTCTGCCTGTGCTTTAGTCAAAGTCCAAAGCTCGGATCCATAAGAAAAAAATAACGATTCCAACAAGAAAACTGTGCACGAGGGAAGTCGGTGCCTGAAAGGTTAAGGGTCTGTCCTCCTCTCCGTCCTGTGTTCGATTCCCACCTCTACCCTTGGTTGTTTGTGTTTGATTTTATGAATTGTACAACTTCCTTTTTTTGTGCTAGTCACTGGCCGCATTCGTAAACGCCAAACGAGTTACCCTCGTGCAACGAGTTTCTATCTAAGGTGTTCGTAAAGGAAACTGAATGCATTCAGTTTATAAACTAGAACGTCCGTATACAAAACTGAGTGCGATTAGTTTCAAACGAAGTAAACTGAGCACAGATTAGGTTCATCGAGTTTGTTGAGAAGATTACTTGCTGCACGTTATTTTTGTTTAGAAATAGCGTCCGTTGTTATGGAAAGTATGTTGTTATGAAAAGTATTTTACGTTTACTGAAGCTGCAAATATTATTTTTTCGAGGAGGAAATTCATGCGTACGTTAGAAACTGCTACGAAGGTACATAATTTTTCAAAGGTAATCATTTTCATGTATTTTTTATTTCAGTAAATTCAAAAATGCATATTTTAGTGTTGAGATTGAAGCTGATTTAAACGGTTATGAGCGAAATTTGAACTTCTCTCGCTGAATACTTTTGAAGAAATGAAGTTTGAAGTTCGAAAGTTGAAATTTCGATCTGTGCACTTCGATGATGGCCACTCTATCTTTTAAAAATTCTGTTCATTTTATATTGAGTATGTACTAAAAACTCTCCTCAGCAAAATGAACGCGTTCTCAAATTGTAAACAAACACGTCTCCTAGGCGACGAAACTCAATAAACTGAAGTTGTTCGTAAAGTCAAAAGGAACGGATAACCACAGACAGCACTCAACACACGCATTCCAGTTTTCTTACGAAAACTCGTGCAACGAGCTTGTCGTTTACGAATGCCCCCACTGTGTTGTCTATTTTTTTTCGACGAGGGCCGATAAGCGGTCACTTGGATCCAAGCCAACGAGTCCGAAAATGAATCCAGTCCAAATACAACCATAAAAGGAAAATTATAAACAAGGCTCAATACATTGATCGGAATATTTGAGGACAATCATCCAGCACCCTCGCCGAGAAAGGGTAGGTCAGATCTCATGGTTTTACTGCTACTGAGGTACCAGGTGGTAGAGAATTCCGAGGGATTCCAGTATTCAGGCATTCCTTTCCCTCGCTACAGACCCTTGCGCAGAAGAATTTCAACAGATGGATCTTCGAGAGCAAGCCGAGGAGACTGAAATACGTGTTTGAAGGAGATGGCAACGATGACAGCGAAAACAAAAGCTGTAAACAAATACAAAATATTTTCAAGGAAGGATAAAGAACTTTAAGAAGATAAAATCAAGCACCATCGCCGAGGAAGGGTAGGTGAAATCTTATGATTTCGCTTCTCAATTCCACCCGTGTGTCGTCTGCTACTTTCCAGCAAAGATCACCGACTAGAGTACTTGTCAGATTTGTGATGATCGGATTGCAAGTATTCATTTTCTAGCAGCCATCTTGTTGCCTGCTAAGTTTAATAAACATCCCAAATTTTCAGGTGTGTCGTGATCGCATGCATTATCTTAGTTTTCTATGGTAACGATCTCCTTTCACGTTAAGTTAGACATCTGACGAATGAAAATACACTTGTATGTGAGGGTAAGGGGAGGGGAAATGCAACTTTGTATGTTTTGTACTCACTTTTTTGTGTGTAGAGAGTGTTTTCATGGTACAAATGAGCTGTAAAGGATCGTATGTTCTCTTAGGACCACACGATTGCACAATTGAGACAATGATATTCTGGAATAGTTGCAGATGCCAAAAATTTGTTTACGTACTAAACATTCTGCCTTGTAAATTCTTTTTAAAATACATTTAGAAGTCCACTAGCTTGATGATGGATAAAAGTAATTTTTTATGTGTTTATCATCCTTTGTTTTCCTTCTTTTTAAACAGTTTACTATTTTTTTAAATCTTTTCTGAGATCTTGTTAGAAATACCCTTATACAAAGTGAGCAGAACTTTCATTGGAGTTTGTAAAGCTGTTTCCTGTGATATAAAACAGGAAGAAATTTCATCAGCATCCAGTCTGAAATTTGGAGGGTGATAATGTGTATGTGTCATTTCTGTAAGTTTTTAAAAAATGACAGAATGGATGTTTTGGATTCCTAAAAATATATCCAAATAAAATAGTAAGAAAATGAAAGATTGAAATCTGAAATCAGATACTTCTGAAAAATCACTCTGGCCCAGGGCCTTATTTTGAAAAGGCCCCAAAATAAATAAAATAGTTAAAGACAGAATGTAATTGGCCCGGCCAGCGGCCTGGCGCCTGGCTTGAACTGGGAGACTGAGGGTAGCTGGTTCAAAACCAGGTCGCGTCAGCCGATCTAACCCATCGGAGTTTTCCGTGGTTTCCTCCGAAACGCAACGTAAATACGGGTTAGGGCTCCTTAGAAAGACCCCCAAGGAGGGCACCCCACCTCTCGGCCTAGATTCCTCGTGCAGATAATTGTCCGTAATCCCACAACAGAGTCTAATGGACGTTCAAACAGGTTTTTGATAACATTAACTAATAAGTAAAAAATATGCATGGTAAAAAAATAAAGTAAATGAATAAATAAGTCATGTCAAAAGCATGTACTCTAAAACCACTTTCCAACACAATCTTGTTTCTTTACGTTCTACCACGTAGCAAATGATTAACTTTTCGCTTCCATCGTTGCAAAAACGCACAGGAAGGAATATATATGGTTTAAAATATAAAACAGTTTAAAAAACTTTTCGACGATACTTTTCTTTAAAACGTAACCAGTCGAAATCCATTGTTGAAGTAGAACTGCTTTTTCATTTAAAACTTATTAAAAATTTATTTCTTTGAATTTCATGTTTTCTTTTCTTTTCTTTTTTTTAGGAGGGGGGAAAAAACTTTACTTTTCGGTACACCCGATAGAATTAATGTTATATTTTCGCGGTTTCTAAACACTCTATTGTAAAAGATGTTTATGGTTCGAGTTTGTCTGCCTGTCCGTGCCAGTGGCGTATCCAAGGAGGAGCGCTCCCCGATCCCACTTGAATGCACTGTTGAACCCATGTCCCACCAGTTCCCTCTCATCACTGAAGGGCCCCACCTGACCGAGTGGATAAGACACCGAACATGACAGATAGCTGAAGGTCCGGGGTTCTGGACGACTGTGCGGCTGTCGATCTCATGGTCTTAAGTTTTAGGCGGTTTTCTCCAGGTGAAACGTCCATAAAGGTTAGAGGCCCTTCAAAAGCCCGTCGCCCCAGGCACCCCACCTAGACAGGTACCCCTTCTTGTAGGTTTGCCTTAACAAAATTCAATCGGATCCGAGAGGCGCAACGGAAGAGACTCTCCTTCTCTGACCGATAGTGCGTCCGAGAAGGGTTTCTCCGAAAGCTCCACCGGAACCCACCGATTGCGCATGCGCAATATTCAAGGACGGAATCCGGGCGGAATATCCTGTTAAGCAGCATCGGTCCGAGAAGGAGAGTCTCCTCCGTTGCGTCTCTTCAGCGATGCGAGCGAACAGGCTAAGCACGGATTCGAGTTTACAAAAGGAACGTTAAGAAAAAAAAAAGAATGACCCATGTTCCAAATGCACTTAGGAGACCTCCGTTTCTTAACTACAGCGAAATCTGTGTATAACGATACTGTTTATAGCTATAAACCTCCTTATAACGATCACTTCTTGGGTCCCGACGAAATTCTTGTTTGCTTAACACTTTAATGCGCGGTGTCCTCGCTGTGAGGACACAACTCTTGAGGACATACAGATAGGCTGCCCAATGTCTATTTGTGTGCCGTGTGCGGCGCCGCACAGCCGGCTGTGTCAAAAAATGTTCTTGAGCTCTGTGGCACGCACTGCGCGATTCGATCCAACATCATCTTGCTGGTAGTTAACCCTTTAACGCGCAGTGTTCCCGCTCTGGGAACACCCAACTCTGACGTTTTGACGGTTGCCAGTCACGAAGAATAGATTGGATTTCTATAAAAATAGTTTCGTGTGACAGAGCTTCTCCACGAGAATCCTTTACTTTTTAGCACGTCCTTTCCCGTCAAAAAAGGGTCACGATTGTTTTTAACAACACTGACATCTGCTGAAAACTGGAAGAATACGAGAACAGCTGGATAGATGGCCCCATGCTTAAAAAAAGGGCAGCCGTTACCATCGCTCGACTTCACGACCCGCAAGAGGGCGGACGATCGAAACGTTCATCGCGTGCCACAGATCGAGAGACCCTTCTTTGACGCAGCTGGCTGTGCCGGCACGCGATGAACGTTTCGATCGTCCGCCCTCTTGCGGGTCGTTCAGTCGAGCGATGGCAACGGCTGCCCTTTTTTCAGCATTGAGAAAGGGTTGCGCCTCAAAGAGTGAAATGGTGCAATGGCAACGGCTGCACTTTTTCGACATCGGGGAAGGAGTTGCGCTTCAAAGGGTTCATGTATTTTGAACCTGTCTGCAGTGATATTCACTTTTTACAAGCACCTGTCTAGAACCATCCTTTTAACTTTTACAAAAAGTTTAATAAATGCGTGTAGCCCTTTTTTTTCATTGAAAACATGAACCACGGTCCAGAACATACTGTACGATGATTGCAGTATGGGAGTGGAAACGTAAGCCTTTTGAGTCATCCAGTGCCTCGTTCATCTTGAATTTTGAAGTTAAAAATGCAGATTATATATATATATATAGATAGATAGATAGATAGATAGATACAGGGTATCCCAAAAACAGACCTCTGCGCCTATTTCTGATGAAAGGCTGACATTTTATCCATCGCCTCATTCAATGTAGGGAGCGCATTTTACTTTTTTGGGAATTTTGCTTTTGGATGAGAGCCGTCTAAGAATTTGAACTTTGTATTGATTGAGACTGCAGCTCCTAAAAATGTTAATAAACTTCGTACATTCTGCAGCTTTTTTTTACGTAACTTTGTAGTTCATTGTACATGTCTATGATCACTTCGTTCCATCCGAGGAATGAAAGCCTAGGTCAGTGATTTTGGGACCCCCTGTCTATACAGAGTGTCCAACAAGATCCCATAAACTCGGCTCGGCCAGATTCTTCTCTCGGAGTACTTAAAAAATACCCAAAGAATCCTAACACTAAGACCCATCCTTTTCGAAAAAAATACGAGCCAAAATGAGAAGCGCCCCATACGGTGTACGAAAAAAACCCTCTCGCGCAAGTATGAACTGAGCGAAAGTATTTGCGTAGCTTTATAGGAAGCGATTTTCAAAATGTTCTGCATGCCTATCGAGGCATGCATGGGGGAGCCCTGTCGAGGCTCACGGCTCGCGTTGCATCCACCTGGTGTCCACAAAAACGTGAAAGGGAGAACTCACTTATTTTTGAGAGTCACCCCGTCTCGGTCGACGAACTCTCTCAGACCTCCACTGAATCCCTTTAACGCGCAGTGTTCCCGCTCTGGGAACACCCAACCCGGACGTTTTGACTGTCGGCAGCCACGAAGAATAGATTGGATTTCTATAAAAATAGTGGCGGGTGACCTAGCTCCACGAGAATCCTTTACTTTTTTGCACGTCCTTTCCCGTCCAAAAAGGGTCACGATTCTTTTGAACAGCACTGACATCTGCTGAAAAATAGAAGAATGCGAGAACAGCTGGGTAGATGGCCCCACTCTGAAAAAAAGGGCACCCGTCGCCATCGCTCGACTTCACGACCCGCAAGAGGGCGGACGATCGAAACGTTCATCGCGTGCCACGGATCGAGAGACCCTTTTTCGACGACCGCTGGCTGTGCCGCACAGCCAGCTGCGTCCAAAAAGGGTCTCTCGATCTGTGGCACGCGATGAACGTTTCGATCGTCCGCCCTCTTGCGGGTCGTTCAGTCGAGCGACGGCAACGGCTGCCCTTTCTCCAGCATTGGGAAAGGGTTGCGCCTCAAAGGGTTAAGGAAGACATTCGAACAGTGCTTTGAGCCTATTTTGTGCTCTCCGTGAGAAGAATCGGGTCGTCCAGAGCTCATCCAGTCCTGTTGGGACACCCTGTATAGAGTTGCAGTTGTATATCTCGGTGAACAAAAGGGCTAAAATGAGTTTTGTGCTTTCAGGGTGACTGCCGTGGAGACGGACGACAACTTTAGAAGACGGCGCCTGGTGAGTACGCCCCCTCTCGTTACTCCAGGAGGAAGGAGGTGGAAGAGGCATAAGGAGGAAGGCTCTCCTAGCGGTTGTCGCCTGTAGGACTGTGTGCGCGGCTCAGGTTAGGATAGCCTTCCTTCGGGATAAGGAGTATCACGTGGCCTAAAAGGCAAGAGGGGCTTACGTTATTTTGTTCAATGAATGCAGTCATATTGACATGTATATATCATTTTTAAACTATTCGATTTTTAGTTTTATTCTTTTTTCATGTTTATATATATTTTTAAAACTACGTTTCAATTTTTAATGGGCTGCATCATTGCGGGTGAAATAATTCGAACTTTGTAAAATAACGCGCATATATATCACGCAACAATACATAAAACGTGAAATAGCACGCAACGATCCAGATGGGCTTATCGTCAGTCTGCGAATTTCAATGTCCAATTGATAGGGTGGGCGTTTGGGTTCCACGTTAGATTTTTATCTACGTCGCACAGAGGTACCGGGCTGATTTTTAAAAATGGCAATGAAAAAACGGGCGTTTTTATTGGATTTGAATGGCTTTTTTTTACGAGGGGAATCCTTTTCTCTCCTGCAGAGATAGGCTTACGGCGAGGAAACTTTCTGATTTCTGACTGGGTCAGGCCGATTTTCCAAACATGGAAATCGTGGGCGTTTTTATGGCTTTCGATCGAGTGACGGTTCGACTTTTTCAGTGGCTTTTGACACTCTGTCTTTCTGTTGTTGGAGGCCTTGTCCTCTGGGGTCCTATCGTGTCACTAAAGGATTTCAATAGACTAAAATGATACGGTTTTACTAGTGGGTTATGCATTTTTTTAACCTTTTTTTTTTCTTATTTCTAACTAAAGGCAGATTACAAATTTTGAATGGAGATCTGCTCTGAGTTCGGATGGAGTCTAAAATTTTTGTTCAGCGTGGCCAAATAATTCAATTTTGTGTTTTAGATCGGTTTACTACGACGCATAGTATGGATCTTTCACTGGCCGATGGGGCAGCAATAGGGTGGGTGGTTTTCACGCCCTGTATGGATGATATCTCTAAGTTAAGCTGGATTGGGGGACCTCTTTGGCTCCCAATGGAGCGATATTTTGCCAAAAGTGTGTGGTTATAAGCATGCATGCATGAGGGATTGTGTTGCGCGTGCACATGAATCAGTTGATGTGCATGCATGCAGGTGTGTGTTCGCGTATGTAAGTATGTATGCAGGCATACGTGTTTGTGGACGCGTACTGTGTCCATGTGTTTCGTTTTTGAGTTTTAAGTAAGTACATGTCTGAGTTTTAAGTATGTACATGTATGTACATGTGTGATTGCGTTGGGTGTATACATAACTGCGTTTGTGTGTATGTATGCCGACTTGTTTATGAGTGTGTAAGTAATGTATGCACGTAGGTGATTGTGCATGAGTGTGTCCATGTGTGTATGGGACCCTGTGCATGTGAGTGTTTTAAGTGTGTAAGTGTATGTATGCATGCGTGTTTGCGAATGAATGCGTCTCTCTCTCTGTGTGTGTGCTTGCTTGTGCATGAATAGATGAGTGTGCATTTGAATGTATGTTTGTATGAATGAATGTGTCCATGTGTGTGTGTATGCTTGCTTGTGCATGAATGGATGAGTGTGCATGTGAATGTGTGTATGAGTGAATGTGTCCATGTGTGTGTGTATGCTTGCTTGTGCATGAGTGGATGAGTGTGTACGTGAATGTGTGTTTGTGCGAGTGAATGAATCACCGTCGAAGTGCGTATGGGCACCCATCTCGAAGCGGGTGCTTGGAATACCACGTGACCGTCGAGGTCCTGCACTCAAAGGAGAAGAGTGAATCCGCGCGGCCGCTTCCTGTGGCATCGTGCAGGCTGGCTCACTGGACTGCGTCGTGCCGAGCGCAAGGGAAGGTTTAGGGGGCAGACAGCCCGATTTTGTGAAAATCCATGGCTTCTGGTTAGAAAAAATGAATTTGAACGTGAACCCTGCTAAACATGCTCTTTGTGTTTAGGATTCATCGAATAGGTTTACACTCACGTGAATTTTTGGGAATGTGTATGTCGGGGCTCGATTTCTGACAAAAGAAGTACAGGAGCTCAAGTTGGGTGTACTGTATAGTACAACAAAAAGGACCTAATTTGCGGTGTGAAAATATCCCAAAAGACTTTCAATACAGTAAGGTCTATGGATGCATTCAATTCGCAAAGAGTCTGGGGTCCGTCACTCTTTTGGCCATGCCAGAATCTCGCCAACTATCTCGAGATTTTCAGCTTTTTTCCGCAATATCGCTCCCTTTAGTGCCGAAAATAAATCTTTCAAACTGAACCCAGCTTGGCAATGTCTTGAACAGAAATTGCTAAACCTTAGTATAATGGCTATAGTGTATCGCTTCAAAATAAAATAACTTTAGATGAAGTGTACGAAAAGTATTTAAGATTCATAGAAGTACAAGGAAGTTAAGGGGTGGCCACATGAGATTTTTTATATACAACTCGTTATAGGGTCACCCGCTTATAAGGTCACCCCGCTTATAAGGATCCCTTTTGAAAAGTCCCGGCTGACTGAATAGGAATTCTATATATTTTAATATTAGTCTTTCTATAGTAATAATAAGAAGAATAAATAGTGATGTCTATACTCTTGTTTCGTCGTGCTTTATTCATAAAAATCTACATAACTCTTTGTTTACTAAAAAGATAAAACGAACTACATGCTGCTGCTCCTTCCCCGTTTCCATAAGATTTTGTTGATGAGCGCTGCAGCGCTATTTTAAAATCAACCCAGTTTTGTAGCGTCGACATAACGCGTCTGCACACGATGTGTCACGACGAGGCACTTTTCAAATGAGTTTGCCAGATAACGAGGGAAGAAAGGGGGGGGGCAGAACAAAATGTTAAAAGTCGCACGAGGTTTGCCATTTTTGATAATGGATCTCGAAGTTGGGTGCCAAACAATAAGTCTTCAAAACCGAACCGAGCTTGGCGATCTCTTCCAAATTGGGCTAGAAACGGGCAAGCGCGACAGTTTATTACAAAGTAGAAGTATAGTTAGAAAATGCCAGGCGCAGATTGTAAAATAGTTTTAGTAGGCGATTCTAATATAGATTCCAATTACGAAGAAGTGATTTATGGAACAGGGAAGACCAATACGGTACACACATAGATTAGGATGTGCTTACTAAATGGTATTTATAGAGGTGAAGAATAGTTAGAATAGGCCGGATGAAGACTGTTAAACAGTTTTGGAGAGTGATTTAAAGTGCTAAAGATGCGCTTTAGAGAACAAGGAAGAAAAATAAGGCATACTCGTGAATAATAATGCACTTTTCAGCTGAATGGAATAAGGAAGAAAACTTGGGATGATGCATGGATTATGATAAGCTTTTAATATAGAGCACTTTAGTGCGTATTTAAAGTACGAAAGAGTTTCGGATTTTATTTTTATTTATATTTATATTTATATTATTTTATTTTTGTAAATATGGCCCGCTAGTCTCACGCTGTGGGAGATGGCCGGCGAAACAAACAGGTCCGCTCTGTCAGATTGGACGACAGTGGGGTTCAAAATGAACTGCGGTCTGCCGGTCCTACACTTCTAAAATATAGAACGGACCCGTACGGCACAAAATTGGAACGTCGTACCAGTCACGTTTCGTGGGCAGTTTTCTTTTGCAAACATCCCTCCATCCGTTCCATCATCTCATTTCACCAATACATGCATATTATTATTCGATCTGTTTCCTGTTTTTGTGATAGGCGTTCACATTTTTTAAATTCAGCTGTGAATCGAAATCAATCTACATATATTTTCATAACATTTCTTTTGTTTTTCGATGTTTTTTAAACCCTGTGTACGGGCCAGTGAAGTCAGGGAGTCAACTGGTGCTATCTATCCATTGATTTTAAAAGAATTTTGATATTTTACGTTTCACCGCGAAAAATATAAACTGAAAATAAACAAAGAGTGCATATTTAATGGTTAAGAGTCTACTTTTTCTTGGAAACCAATTCTAAATTTTAAAAATTAAATATATATTTTTTTTTCTCTTAAAGCAGGACTTGTACCGTGATCGGAAGTTCGATGGGCGATGATTTGATTTTCTCCCAACACCCCTCAAATCTAATTAGTTTAGAAGCTATGCTCAAATCTAATTGGTTCAGATGGTGTTTTATTAGCATCCAATACCGTCTTGATGCTAATAAATCGCAATCAAAATTCTTTTTTTAAAAAGTAAAATTGTTAAGTATATTTACCATTTCGTTTTACTTTAAATTGAAAAAAAAAAAAAAAAAACAATCATTTCAGAGTAGTGTAATAAAATTCCAATTTTGAGAAGTTGTTCGCAACTTTTGACTTTGAATTTTTATTTTCAAAAATGTAATGTACAAATTTTCAAAAAACTAATTTTTCTAAATTTTTGAGTCGAAATTTTAGAAATTAAAAAAATACAATTTTTTAATTATTAAGTTTCAGATAGGTAATAATTAGCAGATTGTTTTTCTGTACAGACTTGCAAATATAAAACTTAGGCATTTTTGTTTTCTGTTTAGGTATTGGAATAAATTGACTTTCAGTTTAATGACTATAATATAAAACCATAGAAAGCCTTCTGAGCGAATTATTTTCAAAATTCTGTATTGAACGAAAGTAATTGGAAATTAAAATTTTCACAAGTGAAATTAGGTCTGTTTTATTTTCTAGGATTTTTCATACATGCAGAGTTGATAAGATATGTGCGTGAGTAACAAAAGCATTGTTTTTTAAAAACCATGTAACTTAATTAAAAATCACTTTCTGATATTATGTGTTATCTCGCTGAATTCAATTTTAAATTTATGCATTGAGACATTTTGTTTGTTTAACATGCACAGTAACAACTTACAAAAATAAATAAGTAGAAATGTAAGCGTTGTTACTATTTGAGTTGTGTTTAAAGAACTTTTTGGTGCATGTTTATGTTTCCAAGCTAGTGCAGTTTTGCTTCAAAGACAGCTTTCTACACATATTTAGTTAACTTTGAAATTATTGTTGTATGTTTATTGAAAATGAATGAAAACTTACCCTGATACTTTTTATTTCAAGTGTTAAATGCTCACTATTAAACTTCAACTGCTTTGAATATATACGTGTTTGTAGATGTGTCACTTATTATAAAATGCAGCAAATATTTATGGTCATTATAAAAATATCTGTATTGCTTTCGTTTTAAAATTATGTATTATTTTGGGTCTTGTTTATACATACTATAGCCTCCGAAGGGGTAAAACGTTTCTTTTTCTTATTGCATGAGAAAACAGTAGATCTATGGTGATATTTTTTATGTTTGCTGTTTTGTGTAAAGTTTTATGGACATTGACAGCGTCTGTCTAAATATTTTTTATAGGACTGTGTCATTTTAAATACAAAACACCACTGAATGTTGAATGGAAATGAGTAAAAACGTTTATTTGCTTCGTTTTCTCTCTGTTGTTTCTGGAAAAATTCCTTTCAAATGTGAGATAACTGAACTTCAATCATTCTATTTTCATTTGTTGATATGTCACTTAATGTGCATTGTACTGTGCACAATACTTAAGAAGGTTTATTTATTAAAAATCTTGTATTTTTAATGCCTGTATGTCCATCAAAATGGAAGGTTCTGCTATATGCCCGTGGGCTATACTGTGAATAAATGAATCAATTATTGATGAATCAGTGAATCAACATTAGAATGTCCAACTTTTAAAGAAAAAGTTTGAAGCTTTATAAAAAATAAATTAAAAACAGATACCGTTACTTTTGCATGTTGGCTGCCGGGAGCATTCAAATTCACCTGGGTGCCATGAGTGACTCCACCGTGTTGCTTATCCCTAAAGGCACTCTCTTGAAAAGAGATGAAATATTTCTACCCAGTGAGATTTTTGTATTCGAGATGTATGGTACAAAAGTGTTTCATATTCTTTTATATGTATTTTATTTTACCCATAAAAATAATAAAAAGAAATAGCATTACTTGAAAAAAAAAGAACTGCATAAAAAAAATTTAAAAAGTCATTGCTAAAAAATAATTAAAAAGCGTTGCTTTAAAAAAAGCTTTGTTTAAGAAAATGCTTTGATCAAAAATAGAGTATTACTTTTTAAAAAAAAGTATACAAAAGAGCATTTTATAAAAAAAATATACATTTGTATTTAAAGGTCTGTAAACAGGCAAAAATTATGTCATTTTGTTGTAAACCTTGTAACATTTCTTTGTGCGTATTGAGTGGCTAGTCATACTCATGGCATCCGAGTAAAACACTATTGCATGAAAACCATGAACACGTCGTCGATGATCTAAATTATTGATTGACAAAATATCTTTATTCTTAAGCTTGCAGATCAGTACAAATAAATTTCTCATACATCTATTTATATATTTTCTCTCCAGGCGGCTCGTCCGGCAACGGCCCGGTCATTTAAACTCGGTTCCCATCAAGAAGACCGAAAGTGAAGCAGCGCCGACCTAGGTCAGTGCTTGGGAGGCTGACCGCCTCTCTCGACCGGGCTGCTGTTGGGACCGTATACGCTAAAGGAAGCTTCTGCAAGCAAACTCGTTCTTGGCTTCAACACCCTCCCTGGTGAAACGATCACTGTGGAGTGGACAGTCCAGGTGCCAATGTCTCTCATTTGAATCCGTTAAAAATAAGGCGACCCGTTAAAGGAGGCAGTATTGACGTGCCTACCACTCGCCTCCAGAATGAAATGGCCAAAGATTATCGGCCCTCGTAAGGGCCAAGCACACGTTCCGCAGCTGGCGCAGCCTGAGAGGACAAAAAAATTCCCGCATTCAAATGCGGTATGTGGCCGCTCGAATAGTACTACATTTTATTTATTTATTGATTGAATTTTTCTGCGGTGGCAGCCAACATGTTACCATAATGTACTTAAAGTGCACGTCGCACAACCTAAACACGGTGATTTTGAAAAGAAAGAGAAATGACACCTTGTCAATCAAATTTTATGAATAATAATAAAAGTTAGAATTCAATTTTATTTTATAAATTATGTGCTTTGTTTATAGTGTGCTTATTGTTTAACTCTATTGGCGAGCCCGAGAGCCAGGCAGAAATAAATGGAAATGTAAGCTTTGTTACATCTTTCTTTTTCTTTTGTACAAAAGAACATTCAGAGGCATGTTTTCCAGCCTTATATAGAACAGTTTTGCTACAAAGGCTTTTTACACATTTTTTAGTGATCTGCAGTTATCGTTTAGTGTTTGTCGAAAATCAATGACAACTTACCCTGATACTGTTTCATCCTTCGAATTTTATTTCGTGTGTAAAGTGACCACTCTTAAACTTCAGCTGTTTTGTTTTTATTTGTAGTTTCAGATGTGTCCACCTAATGTAAAATGCCTCAAACATTTGTGGTCATTATAAAAAATATATATTTATTGTTTAGTTTTAGATTTATGCATTATTTTTAAACTTGTTTAAATGTACTGTAACTCCCGAGGAAAAAAAAACAGCATTTTTTAATTTTATTTACTTATTTATTATTACGTTGTTGTTGTTTTTAATGCATGGTAAAACAGTGGACCTATGGCAATGTTTTTTATGTTTGCTGTTTTATGTAGAGTTTCAAGACATTAAAAAGGGTTGTCTAGATTTTTTTTTATAGCTGTGTAATTTTAAATAGTAAACATCATTAAATGCTTATTAGAAGTCAATGAAAATGTTTATTTTGACGACATGCACAGTACATAACCTTTTGCAAGGTATTCCCAAATGGGAATATACAATTAAAAATTTATTGAAAAATTAACTTTTATCAACATTGAGGTGAAAAAATGTGACGTGCCGATAAAATTAAAATATGGCTTGATATTTTTAAAATGGAAGTTGCATTTTTATCATGAGTGGAGAAACTCATGCGAATAGCCATTTTCATAAATTCTGACAGAGCTGTCTTGGTACGCCCCCTCCTCCTTCAAACTTAATTCATATCTTTAATTAAATATGAAAATAAATAATTTATTAGTTCTTAATATTCCACTCGTTATTTAGACTATACATCAGTACATTCCGTTTTTGAAACAATGTTAAGGTAAAGTCAAAAATGGCCTACGCTCTTAACGAACGCATTAGAAGGCAAAATATGCAAAATAATTTTTAAAATGCCTCCATCTCAACTCGGTCTGCAAAAGGTTGAGAAGTATTATTGGAAAAAAACATGTATTTTGAATGTCTGTACGTCGTTCCAAAATGGAAGATGTTGCCCTATGTATCGTTGGCATGCTATGCAAACAATTAAATAAATACATTTAAACGACAACGTTAGAATTTGAAATTTAAAATGTGTCTCAGAAAATGTCAGGCTTAAAATAAACAGGTACGATCACTTCTATATGTTGGCTGCCGGGACCATTCAGTGCAAGTTCACGCGGATGTCATGAGTGTGCGAACCTTGTTGCTTATCCCTGTAGGTACTCCCTTGAAAAGTGAAAATATCTGTATCCAATTACATTTTTATATTGTATATGTTCTGTAGAAAAGTGCTGAATATTCATGTATTTTATTTTATTTTATTTTATTTTATTTTATTTATAAAAGTAATATTAGGCTCTAACACCCCCCCCCAAAAAAAAAGCTTACCGAAAGAAATAAAAAGCTATTTAAAAAAAGAAAAGCTATGAAAAAAGAGAAAGGAAAAAAGCTATAAAAAAAACAAATTAAAAAGATAAGCTATGCAAAAAAGAAAGAAAAAAAAAGCTATCAAAAACAAACAAAAAAAGAAAAGAAAAGAAGCTATAAAAAATTGCCTAAAAAATAAAAAAGAAAAGAAAAAAGAGTATAGCTTAAGGGGAGGGGTAGAAAAGAAAAGAGCATTGTATTAAAAAAAAATGTATATGTGTACACATTTGTACTTAAAGCTCCATAAATAGGCAAACTTTGTATTGTTTTGTCGAAAAGCATGTCATCTTTCTTTATATGTGTTTGTTATTGTGTAATTCTTTGTAATACTCATGACACCCAAGTGAAACAATATTCTATAAAAACCATGGGCACATCGCCGGTCATTCAAATTTTTTGTTTTCAAAATGTCGTTAGAAATCAATGTCTCCTGCATCTGTTCTATTTTCTCTCCAGGCGACGGGTCCGGCCCAAACGCTTAAACTCGGTTCCCATCAAGAACACCGAAAGTGAAGCAGCACCGACCCAGGTCAGTGCTTGGGAGGGTGACCCCCTCTCTCGATTGGATTGCTGGGGGACCGTGCACGCTGAAGGGAGTTCGGGCGAGTCAAACCTGTCGTGGCTCCAATATCCTCTCTATTGGAACGATACCTGTGAAGGTTCCAGTCCAGGTGCTAAGTCTCTCATCTGAAATCCGCTCAAAATGAGCAAACCCACGATGATGAGCACCTCCAGAATGAAACGGACGACCTCTCCGGCCCTTTGATGGGTACAATTTATATTCTACCGCTGAACCGAAAATCGGAAAGGGGAAAAAAGTCCCTGCTGTTGGAATAATGACCCCTTTTTAACCCCAGCTGCAGCCAACATGTTAACATCATGTATTTAAAGTGTACGACGCACAGCGTTTAAGACAGCGGGGAACAAAAAAAGCATTGATCCCTTGTCAATGAAGTTCCAAATGGAATGACAAATATGGAAATATCTTTTATTCTAAAAAGGATGCCCTTTATTTATAGTTTGCAGAGTACTGAACCCTTTGAGCTCTAGAATCTCTGGGGTTCGTCTTTTACATATCTGAGCTATTGGCAGAAATAAAGAAATAGAAATGTAAACTTTTTTTATGGTACAGAACATTTAGATTTATGTTTTTCATCACTTGTACAGTACAGTTTTTGCTACCAAAAAAGGCTTCCTACTTCTTAGAATAAGCGGAAAGCAAACACAGTCACTCGTACATGTTGGCTGCCGGGAGCATTCATTGCAAGTTCACGAGGGTGTCGCGAGTGAGTGGACCTTGTTGCTCATCCCTCTGCAAGAGAGTGGAAATATCTGTATCCAGTGACATTTTTTTCGTATTCAATATGTGCTGGAGAAAAGTGTTGATACTAATTTATATGTATTTTACTTTATCCGTCAAAGTTATAATTGTTTATTACTAAGCAGCAAAATTATTGTTAATTACTGAGCAGCAAGGTCAGTGCTTGGGAGGATGACTACCTCTCTCGACTGGACCGCTGTGGGATCGCGCCTGCTGAAGGGAGTTCGTGTCCATGTCTCATTTCTTCAATGTCAATGTCGGAATGATACCTGCGGAAGGGCCTGTCCAGGTGCTAAGTCTCTCATTGGAGGTGCGCTCAAAAGTAGCAAACCAATAATGACCAGGCACCTCCAGAATGAAACGGCCAACATTTCCGGCCCTCGTGGTGGTCAAGCTAATATTCGGCAGCTGAACCAGAAATTGGAAAGGGAAAAAAAGTCCCGGCTGCTCGAATAATGACCTTATTTTTCAGCGGCAGCCAACATGTTACCGTAATGTATTTAAAGTGTATGACGCACACCCTAAAAACGGCGATATTATGGGGGAAAAGCACAGATTAGCCTTTGTTAATGGAATTTCATAAATAATGACAAAATATATAAATATCTGTCATTGTAAAAAAATCATACGCTTTATTTGTAGTGTGTATGATATTCGTTTAGCCCGATTATCTTTCGGGTTCATCTTTCACATATCTGAGCTATAAAAGTACCGACTCCGTATATGTTTGTTATCTTTCCGAGATCTGTGTATGAAACGTTCAGTTTAAATATATATACATACATACAAGTGGCAACAAGAAACAAAATTGGGTAATACGAATGACCTAGACTTAATCAGTTTTTTAGCAATTCGTGGTCATATTGCTGTGTTTCAACAAGTTTTACTCAATAATGTTTGTTTAAAAATCAAAGTTATATTTGAGTATTTTCACAACACTATGGTCACTTTATTAGGCAAGTCTAAAATTTTATGTTAAAAATATTTTCTGACATGTAACATTTTTTTAACCTTAAAACATGCTTTATTCAAATTAAAACATGCAATTTCTTATTCGATATTAATTCTCAGTGCGTTTAAATAGTATTTTTCATAACAGATAAGAGCAGCTGGAAAAGTTCAGAATTAAAAAAAGATATTAAAATATTTATCTAACAAGTCTTTTTTTTAAATTATGTAAAGAACTAAAGCTTCCCTAAAACCCAACCAGTCACCCCCTCTACTACATGTACATTGTCCATAATTCACTTGCACTCATTTTAAATAGGTGCATTGACCTACATAAGTGTGTAGTTTACCACACTTTTGGTATGCCGCACATATTATATAACTGTCTGTAACTTAGACGCATCCGCTTCGAACCTTCTACTTTGATGAACACGGCCATCAGCAAGGATCTTCATATTGATACACTGGCCACCCAGTTCAAAACATATTACCAAAAGATTCCATGACAAACTCCGCAACCTTCCTAATGAGGTTATTACTGAGCTACCGGACTTTGGCCATACTGATCCCAGCTATAGCAGACGGCCTAAGGCTGTCCTATGCCTTTATAGCACATAAACATTATACACGGCCGGTTCTCAGTCGAGCAACCCTGAGGAAGTTCGCCGCTTGTCGGTGAAGGGAGACAGGGTCGACCATCTAGAACTGGCCACTGCCCCCCTCCACGACATGTACATTGTCGATCACTGACTTGCACTGATTTTACATAGGTGCATTGCCCTATATCACTGTGTAGTTTACCACACTTTTGGTATGCCACACATATTCTATAACTGTCTGTAACTTAGACACATCCGCTTCGAACCGACTACTTTGAGGAACACGGCCATCAGCAAGGATCTTCATATTGATACACTGGCCACCCAGTTCAAAACATATTATCAAAAGATTCCATGACAAACTCCGCAACCTTCCAATGAGGTTATTACTGAGCTACCGGACTTTGGCCATACTGATCCCAGCTATAGCAGACGGCCTAAGGCTTTCCTATGCCTTTATAGCACATAAACATTATACGCGGCCGGTTCTCAGTCGAGCAACCCTGAGGAAGTTCGCCGCTTGTCGGTGAAGGGAGACAGGGTCGACCATCTAGAACTGGCCACTGCCCCCCTCCACGACATATACATTGTCTATCATTGACTTGCACTGATTTTACATAGGTGCATTGCCCTATATCACTGTGTAGTTTACCACACTTTTTCCATGCCGCACATATTATATAACTGTCTGTAACTTAGACACATCCGCTTCGAACCGACTACTTTGAGGTACACGGCCATCAGCAAGGATCTTCATATTGATACACTGGCCACCCAGCTCAAAACATATTATCAAAAGATTCCATGACAAACTCCGCAACCTTCCAATGAGGTTATTACTGAGCTACCGGACTTTGGCCATACTGATCCCAGCTATAGCAGACGGCCTAAGGCTTTCCTATGCCTTTATAGCACATAAACATTATACGCGGCCGGTTCTCAGTCGAGCAACCCTGAGGAAGTTCGCCGCTTGTCGGTGAAGGGAGACAGGGTCGACCATCTAGAACTGGCCACTGCCCCCCTCCACGACATGTACATAGTCCATCACTGACTTGCACTGATTTTACATAGGTGCATTGCCCTATATCACTGTGTAGTTTACCACACTTTTGGCATGCCGCACATATTATATAACTATCCGTAACTTAGACGCATCCGCTTCGAACGGACTACTTTGATGAACACGGCCATCAGAAAGGATCTTCATATTGATACACTGGCCACCCAGTTCAAAACATATTACCAAAAGATTCCGTGACAAACTCCGCAACCTTCCTAATGAGGTTATTACTGAGCTACCGGACTTTGGCCATACTGATCCCAGCTATAGCAGACGGCCTAAGGCTGTCCTATGCCTTTATAGCACATAAACATTATACACGGCCGGTTCTCAGTCGAGCAACCCTGAGGAAGTTCGCCGCTTGTCGGTGAAGGGAGACAGGGTCGACCATCTAGAACTGGCCACTGCCCCCCTCCACGACATGTACATTGTCGATCACTGACTTGCACTGATTTTACATAGGTGCATTGCCCTATATCACTGTGTAGTTTACCACACTTTTGGTATGCCACACATATTCTATAACTGTCTGTAACTTAGACACATCCGCTTCGAACCGACTACTTTGAGGAACACGGCCATCAGCAAGGATCTTCATATTGATACACTGGCCACCCAGTTCAAAACATATTACCAAAAGATTCCGTGATAAAATCCGCAACCTTCCTAATGAGGTTATTACTGAGCTACCGGACTTTGGCCATACTGATCCCAGCTATAGCAGACGGCCTAAGGCTGTCCTATGGCCTAAGGCTGTCCTATGCCTTTATAGCACATAAACATTATACACGGCCGGTTCTCAGTCGAGCAACCCTGAGGAAGTTCGCCGCTTGTCGGTGAAGGGAGACAGGGTCGACCATCTAGAACTGGCCACTGCCCCCCTCCACGACATGTACATTGTCGATCACTGACTTGCACTGATTTTACATAGGTGCATTGCCCTATATCACTGTGTAGTTTACCACACTTTTGGTATGCCACACATATTCTATAACTGTCTGTAACTTAGACACATCCGCTTCGAACCGACTACTTTGAGGAACACGGCCATCAGCAAGGATCTTCATATTGATACACTGGCCACCCAGTTCAAAACATATTACCAAAAGATTCCGTGATAAAATCCGCAACCTTCCTAATGAGGTTATTACTGAGCTACCGGACTTTGGCCATACTGAGCTACCGGACTTTGGCCATACTGATCCCAGCTATAGCAGACGGCCTAAGGCTGTCCTATGCCTTTATAGCACATAAACATTATACACGGCCGGTTCTCAGTCGAGCAACCCTGAGGAAGTTCGCCGCTTGTCGGTGAAGGGAGACAGGGTCGACCATCTAGAACTGGCCACTGCCCCCCTCCACGACATGTACATTGTCGATCACTGACTTGCACTGATTTTACATAGGTGCATTGCCCTATATCACTGTGTAGTTTACCACACTTTTGGCATGCCGCACATATTATATAACTGTCTGTAACTTAGACACATCCGCTTCGAACCGACTACTTTGAGGAACACGGCCATCAGCAAGGATCTTCATATTGATACACTGGCCACCCAGTTCAAAACATATTATCAAAAGATTCCGTGATAAACTCCGCAACCTTCCTAATGAGGTTATTACTGAGCTACCGGACTTTGGCCATACTGATCCCAGCTATAGCAGACGGCCTAAGGCTTTCCTATGCCTTTATAGCACATAAACATTATACACGGCCGGTTCTCAGTCGAGCAACCCTGAGGAAGTTCGCCGCTTGTCGGTGAAGGGAGACAGGGTCGACCATCTAGAACTGGCCACTGCCCCCCTCCACGACATATACATTGTCTATCATTGACTTGCACTGATTTTACATAGGTGCATTGCCCTATATCACTGTGTAGTTTACCACACTTTTTCCATGCCGCACATATTATATAAGAGTTGATCAAAAACTTCTTATGCCACACTGGAGGTAAAACACACATTGTTTAGGTACTTCATTGAAACTTATTTTCAGTCATTTAGTCAATCAGGGGTTAAAGTATTTAATCTTAATTGTTTTTTTTAAATCAACACTACTGTCAGAAACTGTACTCAGGCCAACTGCTTTTACAGACTTTTAATTTTAAAAATAATATTTCATCAAACTAATGTGCATTGTGCTCACATAAATTTAGTTATTTCCTCGCCAGTCAGGAAAAAAGACATGTTATGTACTTTTTCAAATCTAAAAACTGCAACACTTCTTAAATGTAATGAATATAAAGTATGAGAATTCTACCAGTTACGAAGTACTGATTTCTAAACGCTACAATAGAAAGTATTTCTCACATCAATCATCAAATATCAATTCATTTATATTTTGACCCAGAACTAAAAATTAAAAAAAAAATCTAAGGGTTTTTTTTATGATCAACTGTATCTTTTTAATAACACGGCCAATAAATATCATGCTCCCAGTTGACCTGGTACTAAATCATTCATAAATTGTCGACTGTAATATTAATAATATGCATAAAAGCCACAACTCTAAGACGATTGTATGGGGGAAAAAATAAAAACGGAATATTAAAGATGGTTCGATTTAAAGAACATCTCAAGTTCATTTAAAAAATTGTGGCGGAATTTTGCTCTTCACATGCATGCAAAACTTGCATATATCTTGACAAATATTCCATGTACACCTTAAAAAAAAAAAAAAAAAAAAAAGTTGAATGTATTTACAT
>JAWZYV010014526.1:0-170355 GCA_038373885.1 Cheiracanthium punctorium | reverse complement strand
TAGTTAAGTTACATTTTTCAAAAAATTTCATGCTTTCGCGAACTGCAGTACACCGCAATCTTCTCAAAATTGAGTGACTTCTTTCGTACAGTTTAGTTCTATAACACTGTGCTCCTATTTCTATGCTGTTAATTAATATAACTTTTGAAATGCAATATTAAACATCATTGTGTATTTGAGAAGTGCAAAAAAATCTTTCCAGCAATTATACGCGGACTCCGCACTCCAGCTGGAGTATAGCCCAGGACCCGTACAACACGTATTCCTATAACACGGAAAGTATCTGATATGTTATAGGAGAGGGTCTACTGTAGTTTGAAATTTAAATTTTCATTCTCCAATGAATATGCAGAACCAAGCAATGTGTAGCTCAGTAGCATTCTATATAATCCAATCTTTGGGTTTTGTGTGTTGAAATAATGCCTTGTTTACGAGTAAGCCTTGTTAGGGGCCGAATGCGTCATACGAAAAGCGATCGTAGAAAGTCTATGGGCTTTAACTAATCTAATTAAATAAAATTAGACTTTGCATGTCTCCTTAAAATAATTTACGATTTATATCCGTTTTAGGAATTTGGACGGACCCCAGTACGACCGTACAAAAAAAAAAAAAAAAAAAATGTGTCTGTCGTTTTGTCAATGACTCATTTTTTTTATTTGTGCATCATGTAAAACTGACTGAAGCGAATAACATAAAATTTGGTGATATGATAGGTGGTCACTCAATTTAAACTATAGGCTTCAAAATTTATTAGACTTTCAGATTTTCCGAAATTTGAATTACATTTTCAGATTTTTCTGAAAATTGTTTAAAACTGCGTAACTTTTTATTTTAGTATGCACAAAAACTGTATATAATTGCACAACAAGTGTATACTATCAAAGTATGCAAAAATATCCACCTTTTATTCACAAATTGTGTACAATCTATATGTTTTTGCAAAAAATGTGCAGACTTTTTCTAGCTGGGTAAGGTGCTATAATTTTCGATTATTTATTCAAAAAACGGTACTGAGTTTGGATAGCTATCTATTTATTAAGCAATAAAGATAAATAAAGATAATTTGATAATGTGGAGGAGTTTCTATAATTATATACTCTAAATTATTTGAATAATAAGCAGGGGCGTAGCCAAGGGGGGGTCATAACCCCCCCCCCATGAGAAATTTTTGCCATTCAAAATGCATATTCTTCACTATATTATCACATACACGTATACATATATATGAGTTGTAGTAGTCGTAACCCCCCCCCCCCCCCATGAAAAATTTCTGGCTACGCCCCTGATTATAAGTGTTATGCTACAGAGCATTAGAATTTGAATTATAAATCCACCGTTCAATACAAGTAAACAGGATTACAGTTCTGCAACGTAAGTACAAAATTATTAATTAAATGGAACAAAATCCAACACGTGGAGAAAAATGTCTATCGCCGATTTATACGATACGCATATACCAGCTGTGGAACATTGCGGGATGTGCGCTCACTTCCCCCTCACTTTATAAATTTCAAATATGAACACAAATCGAGAGCGAAATTTGAAATGTATTTAAACTAAAAAACATAAAAGTCCAATGCTAAGACAGTGAAAATTGTGCTAAAATGTGTACATACATACAAATATATGCAAAATTGTTAGAATTTCATAAATAAATGTGCGATACACTTAAAGCGTTAAAAAACATTTAATTTTTTTTTAAAAGAATTTCAAATGTATAAAAATGTGAATAAATATTCATCCATGTTAATTTTTTGATAATATATCCACAATAATGTGTGAAAAGCTTTTTAACTGCATTAATTTTTGAAAGCTTGACAAGAAGTTTTCACTTCTGACATGCAGTCCTACGACTGACTGTTTTTTATGTTAAATTCTAATCGTAAGTGAATTTGACATCATTTTGATGTCACGGATTTAAAATTGCATCAAATCTTACGAGGATAACGCGCTTAACGGAAAAAATACTTCACGAATGTTTACTTTTTCGAGAGCCAATATATTCACGAAACAGTGAAAATCATACGACTAATACTTAAAGCTGATATTTTTTAAAGGTTTAATGTACAATAGTTAATTATATTGTTTTACATTATTAACTAATTTTTAAGAGTGGAAAAATATTTATATATGTAATTTTAAACTTTATATAATATTTTTGAAATGTCAAAAGATATTACATTAGTATTTATACTGAATAAATTATTTGTTTTTCAAAAAATTAGTCTCCCGTTTAAGAAGTTTTCCCGCTGAAAATGCTTTCGCCCTTCATCCCCTTGGAAAACTTCTTAAGCGGGTTTTACTGTACATATATATATCTTGAGTATGAATTATATGTTGTGGTGTACCTTTAAAATACTTTTACTTTCAAAACAGAGAGAAAATTTTGTGAAAATAGATAGGTTTATGTTGTTTACATAGATCATTCACGAAACATTTAGTTATCAGTATATGATTGTTACATTATTAGCTGTTCAGCGGTATTTTTCCCCTCCACCACAACGGGCATGAGTTGTTCTAATCCGTTAAGAAACTAACAATATTCTTATAAGATATAATGCAACGTTTAAACAGTTTTTAAAGCAATCGAATTATGCCATTGACCGAAAAAATTTAAATTAAATTCTTAAAAATTGTATTAGTCACTCTTATAAACGGTAAAATCACTAGCGTTGTGAAATATTGAGAAAAAAAAATTAAGTATGTAAGATTTACCAGTACTTTTTATTCAATAGAAAGCGCCTTACAATTTTGCAATGAAATATCCGCATTTCACAAATCTTTTCCCTCAAAATTTTTATATAGTTTAAAAAATACTGCTAAGCATTTTTTTTTTTTATGTTGGTGTGATAAAGGTATGGACAATTCCATACAGGAGTATATGGAAAAACGAAAGAAAGATAAAAAACTCTTTCGAGATACAAAGTCGCGCACGCTTTGTTAAAACAATTACTGAGAAAGTATGAAAATACAAGTAATAATCTACATTTTATTATGTATTATTATTATTATCCAGATTACTGACAGATTACGCTGAGCTGAGAATGCGCTATGTATTATCTCTCTAGAACAGACAGCAAACTCTAGTGTCGGAAAAAATGAAAAATTTGTTTCATATTTACGTATTTCCATTTTCTTCATATAAGAACTATAGGAATGACTTCAGTTCTATTGAACTGTTTAATTTGATACAAATGGCAGTGGATTCTTTAATAAACAGAAAATCACCCAGAGCCGTATATGAGCTAACCAGCCCCCCCCCCTACCCCAAAGCATTAAAAGAATTCAGTCATGTCGACTTTTTTCAGATCTTAAGCCCAGCAGATGATACCTGCCCTTAATATTAGTTCATGTTTAGACTAATCACTCAAAACCACATCTCGGCATTATTGCCATTCTAAATTAACCAGTCGTAGCGCAAAATCAGTCATGGCGAAAAAGTCATATTATTGCACATTAATTCACTTAAGGTATCTGGCTACGTGCGGAGCAATTTTTTTTAATGCAAAATTTTGATGTCGTTCATGCATTTTTATTTGAAAGGTCATAGACATGACTGAAACAATAATTTATTTTACAAAATTTTCATAACTTTTCCTAAAAACTCCGTTTTTGAAAAAATTTTTAACAAAATTTCATGCTTTCGCCAACTGCAGTACACCGCATTCTTCTCAACATTCATTGACTTCTTTCGTACAATATAGTCATATAACACTTTTCTGTGTTTTGTACCAAATGTTTTAAGGTATTTTTTAAATTCAGTGAAATATAGCAAATTATATAGTAAAACGTTGAGATTTTTCAGAAAGAATTCAATTTTTTGTATAAGAGTAACTGCAAATTTATTAATTTCATACTTATAATTTAGCTTTTGCTACAGAACGCACTTTAATATTTATAGAATGTTTATGTTTGTTCAATAGAATATTAAAATTTAATTAAGGTATCTTTAGACACCTTTAGAGATGTTACAGTTATCGCGACGCAAGTTAACCAAAAACACAGTTTTAGAGAATACGAATCTAAAGATTTTATTTTAACATACATGTCGACCGAATAGTGCATTCAAATAGCCCCATCTTCCTTTTATTTATCATAGAATCAAAAGTAAAACAGTTTATGGAATCGTACAAGTATGATAGACTATTTTTACAGAGGTGCATTTTTAGACGAAGTGAAAGCCTCGTTGTTGAACTGTGAATTTTAACAACTTCCCGACCAGATAGTCAGGGTTCTTGATAATTGTGTACAGCAAATTGATATAACTTTACAATTGATGATTAAAACTTATGGAATTTTCTGTTCTACTTTTGTGGTTGTAATTATTAATATTTAAATTTTTCTCTTAATAAATTTAGTAAAAGTTTCGTAGATTGTATATTTAACGCGTCCTTTAAAATTACGCAGCTACCAAAGAAGTGCTCTAATTAAGGTAAGTTTACATCTCCTTAATTAGAGCAAGCCTTCTCATGCAACGAGATTGATCACAATCTATCTGGCATCCCCTTATTCACGACGACCAGGGCACGTACCCTGCTTGCACTTCCCCAGTTGCAGCCTTGAACCCATCGCCAATGGAGTCTTGATTTATTTTGAGTTATCTTTTAATTAATTTATTCTCTTTAAATGCAGTTAACGACCGTAAGTTCAATTTCCGAATCCAGTCAACATCAAATGCAATTTCTATATTTTTTAATTTTTAATTGCTTGTTCAGATTTCTGCTATATAAGTGATACGAAAGCTGGTTACAGTATATCTTACGAACAATTATAAATTTAATTTTTTGATCATTTGTTTATTTTTTGAGAAAGCTTAACATTATAATAAATTTCTGTGTAAATAGGCAATTCATTTCTTGTAAAATACGAACTAATTACGTGTACAATTTTTCAATAAACGTTTTTTGAAAAGTTATTCCTTATTTATTTTTAAAAAATCTTAGTCAGAATTCGTAATATACAGTATTCGTTTACACTTGAAACAATGGGGGCGTAGCTGGAGGAGGGAATTATCCCATATGGTCCCTCCCTCAAAGACAAGATTATGAATTTAAATGAAATACGGAATTTAAGGAATCAGCCATCCTACAGTTAATCTTATATCATTATTGTAAGCAGAGATATTGCTAGGAATTTTAAAGGAATGAAAATACTCTTTGTTATTTTTAAAGGCCGGAATTTAATTGCAGAGGATTAAATATGGCGGTTTAAAGAAAAAGAATAGAAAACAAGGGCAAGCATAAAATCGCCAAATGAAACGAAAAGAATATATAAATTGTAGTTAAAAGATAACCTATATGTTTTTTATTAATTATACATTTATTTAAATCAAACCTTATACATACACACTGGCAACTCTTTGGAAACAAACTGTCTAATTTAAAAAATGAGTTCAATGTTATTTAAAAATGGGGAGCGTGAAATTCATATTCTTAAAATCTGAAGAAGTATCTTTCATTTTCAATGCGTGAAATACGCTTGCAGAGGCGTTAAAACTATCTTTGATTGTAAATATAGCAACTGTAGAGTTAAAAAATAATATTGAGCATTCTAATAAATGTAATTTTTTAAACTATTAATCACTAAATCTGAATATATTTATATTTTTTTTTATGTAAAGATGTTATAATTGTCTCAGTTTTAGAGGTTTATTTACATACACTCTCAATATTTATCGGCTTATCTAAAATGTAGAATTTTGAAATTCATGTAGAGATACAGTCACATTCGAAACTTTCGGCCTTTTTCTTTTTCTTTTTTTTTTCGACGGGTTTGTTTTCGAAAAAAGATTTGTTTTCGAACGAAAAGAAACCTTTCGGTTGATAAATCCCGGGGGGCAGACCTGACCCCTAGACCGTCATCCGCACACTAGGAAATTAAATTTTGCTATTCTTTTTACAAACCTTACGGTTTTTTTGCTTTTGTGCGTGTGTGTGTGCCGTCCTTAAATTTGGCCATTAGCGTATTGTGCACTATCCCCCCCCCCCATATACACACACTCCTGGCTAGAATGATTTCTGCTGGGATGGGCCAACAGGAAACATTTCGGTTGCGGGGAAAAGGAAAAGATTTTACTTTTGGGATACGCCTCCAGCCATTAAATAAATCTAAATATCAATAAAATTATATATATATATATATATATATATATATATATATGTATAACGCGCATTCTTTATATTTTAATTTGAAAATGAGTTTCAGACAGATTGACGGTGATGGAATCAGATTTGTAATTTTTTTCGGAGGAGGCATCATTAAAAACTGCATACATATTTGTTCGAACGTAATGCTGGATAGAGTAAACTTTTATTTCGTTTACTCTAAAGCGATGTCTCGCCTTCCTACAAAACAGTGATAATTTTTTTAGATGTAAAAAAATAATAATAAATGAAATTTTTAAAGGAAAAAGAATGGGGAAAATGATAGAACTATAAGAAAAGAAGTTAAATTTACAGCATGATGATCAGATCTAATACGTAAGTTTGCAGAATAGAAGATTATGCAAAGATATACCACTGAAAATTTCGTAAAAGAAAATAAGGAACAAAATAGTCAGTTACATCATCCCTGAAAGCAGTTTACATAAATTCAGGTAAAATCGTATTGCATTCTAACGTAAAATTAAGTAAATATGACACAAGTGATCATTGCAAGTAACATATTGCTTACGGATCAGATAAAAGTAAATTTTTTGCCAACTAATCTTAGGCCATGGGCGGGAAAGGTTCAGCCCTCAAATTGAATGTACACTACCATAATTTATTACTTCATATCAGCAATACACAATCTAAATTGAATGAAATAGATTAGTTTATTCACATAAAAAATGTAAGTAAATATCACACAAGTGATCATTGCAAGTAACATATTGCTTACGGATCAGGTAAAAGTAAATTTTTTTGCCAACTAATCTTAGGCCATGGGCGGGAAAGGTTCCGCCCTCAAATTGAATGTACACGACCATAATTTATTACTTCATATCAGCAATACACAATCTAAATTGAATGAAATAGAACAGTTTATTCACATAAAAAAAGCAATGTAGAAAAATGACAATTTAGACAACAGACCCCCAAGAATCCAAAGTTTATATATGATTTTTATTTCAAAGGCGAGGTTACATTTAAGGAAGGCGGAGGATAGAGGCGTGCACCGGGCACCGGACACTTGTCCCAAGCCGCAGCCACCGGGTCTCACGCCGGCGCGTTGTGGCGCCATAATTTTATATTAAAATTTAGTTTAAACTATCAACAACAGGGCTTTTTTTCTTCCAGATAAGTACGTGTTGCCTCGGGAGTGCCCGGGAAAAATAAAATCCCGCAAACTCCCCTTCAGTTACATTTAACGACGGATAAAATGGGAGTGGGGTGTAAAATAATACTTAATAATTAATATTTAATAAGTAAAATTAAAAAAGAAGGAAAATCCTAACTGTGATGAGGGTTACTTGCGTTTATTGTGTGTGCGAAAAAATAAAAGAAAAAAGCAGTTCACTGAAGGAAGATATTAATTCTACTTATTACTATTTACGCATGTAAATTAATTTTCTAATGCGTAGTTACACATATATTAGTGTGTAAAATACATCTTTACTTAATAGAAACACATTAAATACTTCCAATAACTATTTTAATCAAAGCCTTCGTATCAGAAGTAATTAAATGTAGAGTATTTAAATTATTAATATTATATTTAGTTTATTATTTATGCCATGTTCAGCACAAATTAATTTATACATTGCTCCTGTTTCATAACTTATTATTTTTATTCAAAATTAGAATTTCTAAAATAATTCAGTAGATTAATTCAGAGCAATAAGTAGAATCTCAGATTGTCTGAGCAACATAGTTCAACGAACTGAACAGAACTAAAATTAAATTTTAAATTGTTATGCTTCGCTTCGAATATTTCATATCTCCAGGGTGAGTGGGCGTATGCGCCCTCAACTTCCCTGATAAAACATTATATCTTTAATGTTTTAGAAATCTCTTCACTAAATGATGTTTTCCTCTTGCTTTATGTAAGATCATGAGACAAAAAGAGGGAGACCTCGCGCTGGCTCTAATATTACCAGTTATATCTAACTTTTTGCGTAAGTTTTTTGTTTTTTAAGATTTTCTGGATTATTAAAGAAGGTTTTCGGGCCCGATCGTCCCATTAAACGAACTAGTTTTTGCATCAGATTACTATTTTAATTACTTTTGTAATTAACGCTCTCGCATAGTCTCGGACGAGTCTCCCGACTCCTGCTTTGACTAGAGATCCTCTACGGGTAGAGATGCGACAATGAAGGAGATTGATCACACTGCGCATGCTTAGCCCGCCCCTTTTTTTTAAAACAAGTTAGGGGTTGCTACTGGTGCCAGCCCATCGGTAATATCACTTCATCGGCGATTTTTTCGTCCGCCTGGCGGTTTTTTTCCCCTCCCCCGCGAGTCTAGAATTACGATGGTTTTGAAACAACCGGTGATTTCAGATACAGGCTCAATATTTTATTATCCCCTTACTCAATCAGCTGCGGTAACACTCACATGTAGAAGAATGATTGCTTTTAAAAACACTCTGGACAATAGTAATTAGTTAAGCTGTATTTTAAGTTTTTTAATGAATTGTACAAGATAAGCATTGCCCATTTTTCTGTACTTCCTCAGATTGAAAAATATTTAAACGTTACTAAGCTTTTCTCACAGCAGTTAAACTTTTCGTTGGAAAAAAAAAAAAAAACTAATAAATAAAGATAACATCAGATATTTTTAATAGCGTTTATTGATTTATACAAAGTAATTTTACAAGGTAAGCCTTCACTTTAGATAAAAGCAATTTAAAAGTTTTCAGTAAATTAACCACTTCATAATTCTAAGATCGCATACATACATACATTTCTTTGACTGAAACAAAATTTGAACTTAAGGGAGATATATTAAAATGAAAGTAAAGCAAACCGCCCTTGAAGAAATATATACTTACTTTTGTTAACTATTAATACAGTTAAATTTTTGGTGTATATGCGAAAGATTTAACGATGTCCTCATTTAATATTATAACTATTTAATATATTTTTTCAATTTAAAATTATTTTAGGAATTCTAATTTTGAATAGAAATAATAAGTTATGAAACAGGAACAATGTATAAATTATTTGTGCTGAACATGACATAAATAATAAACTAAATATAATATTAATAATTTGAATACTCTACATTTAATTACTTCTGATACAAAGGCTTTGATTAAAATAGTTATTGACCGTATTTAATGTGTTTCTATTAAGTAAAGATGCATTTTACACATTAATATATGTATAACTACGCATTAGAAAATTAATTTACATGCGTAAATATTGAATACAGATTGAATATTGTTTTAGTTATAATAACCCATTAAGCGCCAAAGCTCCCGTTACGGGAACATCTATTATATATTTTTTTCCTTAAAATATTTTTACGCAATTTACGAAATACACATTTTATATAAACCTTTACACTATAGGGTGTGTTATATAGTGTAAATGTTTATATAAAATGTGTATTTCGTAAACTGCGTTAAAATATTTTAAGAAAAAATATATATAATGGATATTCCCGTAACGGGAGCTTTGGCGCTTAATTTATTAAAAAGCGAAATCGCCATATTTATATATGTAGAGTAATATTTTTCAAAAACAAGATTTTCAACAGGATACACCCACATTGAAAAGGAAAGAAAGAAATCACATGGTTTTTGATTACTGACTAGTTAAGGTTACAATTTTAAAACACGTGATTTCATTTATTATTATGTAAAAATTCTGTTTTACTACTTAGAATTTCTGATTTCTTACCTGTCGGAGCATTTAATTTACTTTCTCCACATGTTTTCGCTTGTTTACAAAGACAAGCTTTAGTTGGCGACAGCCGAAAATGAAGCTCTTAAGCCAACATCAAGGAAAATTTCGCCAATCAATCGCTTCCTCAAACACCTCAAAAAACTTGAAATTTCTTTTCAAATAAAGATGGAAACTTTCAGATTACCCTACATAAACGTATAATCTATCAATTCTAGAGTATATGCAATAGTTTTACCACGTTTTAACTAAAAATAATGAGAAAAACTCTCAAAACAAAGGAACAGCGTTTCGCCCAAAGTATTCGGATGCCTACAAATTTGGTATTTTTTCAATTAAATTCGTCATTTTAATACATAAAACTTATACGATAGAAATAAGCAAAAAAATCTTAACAAAAATAAGAGACAATTGAAAGAATCTTATTTTTATTTTGCTGTTAATAATCTTTTACTTCACGAACTCCTTCATGCGCTATGCTTCTCCCATTGACGAAAGACTCAAAACCGCCTCGGGTGGTAAAAAAAGCTGCTTGTCCAATCAGCGGCTGACTTGCACTTGTCCAGTCTCTTAGGAATAAAGGGTCTCTAGCTTGGACGACACCCACTGGCATAAGCCGCGCTCACATTGAGAAGGACTTGCACTGCATCTTATTGTTATTTAATTTAACCTTTCTCTAGTATCTTGTGATCTTCTGAGACTTTTCCAAAAATTTAACTTTTATATTAATTCTCTCAACAATTCCGAGCTGTTTCTAAAGCTCCGCCTTAACTTTACTGCTTCAATAATTTTTTAAATACTACCGTCACTAATCTTAGCCAGATAGTGGAGCTACTGGCCTCTGATTAGTCGAGGCTTCTCCTCCCATTACAGTCTCTTTAGGCCCTTGAGCCATTTTTCTAAATTTAAGTGCCAGCATAGTTATCCAAGATTTTCCTTTTACCTTGCTCTGAAAAATAAATAAATAAATAAATAAAAGTTGAATTATTTGTACTCATCGCTTTTTACTGAGAACTCCTTGTATTGTTTAACCCTTTGGGGTGCAACCCTTTCCCAATGCTGAAAAAAGGGCAGCCGTTGCCATCGCTCGACTTAACAACCAGCAAGATGGCAGACGATCGAAACGTTCATCGCGTGCTACACAGCCGGCACAGCCAGCTGTCGTCAAAAAAGGGTCTCTAGATCTGTAGCACGCGATGAACGTTTCGATCGTCCGCCTTCTTGCTGGTAGTTAAGTCGAGCAACGGCTGCCCTTTTTTCAGCACTGGGAAATCTATTCAGCTGTTCTCGTATTCTTCCATTTTTCAGCAGATGTCAGTGCTGTTAAAAATAATCGTGACAATTTTTTTTTTTTTTTTTTTTTTTTTACGGGAAATGATGTGCTAAAAGGTAAAGGATTCTCGTGTAACTGTGTCACCCGCAAATATTTTTATGGAAATCAAATCTATTCTTCATGACTGGCAACAGTCAAAACGTCAGAGTTTGGTGTTTCCAGAGCGGGAACACTGCGCGTTAAAGTGTTAAGTATTGCTCTGCAGTATCCAGTAGCTGTTTTACTTATGTTTTTCTACCATGCAACCATGGCATGTATTTCAATTGTCTTTTGTATATTATGATGTTTTCTCCGAGCTCAAGCTATCTACTATTTTTAATTACTGTTCACATTAGTGTATCTTCTACCCAATTCATTATGAATTTTTTGAACTGATTGGTTTGGACTTAATTGCAGCTTAATATAATGCCTTATGAGCGAAATTGAGGGTGTTTAGCACCCAGGCACTTCAGTTAGAAGTTCGCATCGCATTAGGAAACAAAAACCGTTGCAAATAAAAACTTAAAAATAATTGCTAAAGTGTTGTATCTGCGGTGGGCATCACCCAGAGAGCTATCAGGGATGACAAAAAAACGCAAGCGGATAGCCGGAGTGGAAGGCTCCTAATGCTAAGCAAGGTAGTGGGGGAATTTCGGAGGTAGCAGTAGGGATGTAGGGATTTTTCGTATCCCAGACAGGGAAGCTCCGAATGAGACCAAAGGAAAGCTCTCATCTCAGAGAAGGCTCTCGTTCTCGTGTAAAAGGAAAGATCCGAAGACGTGGTGTGGGAAATATTTTTATTTATTTATCTGCCTTCAATAATTAAGTCACGTAAATTACTTTTCACTCTAGCGGAGGTCAATCTCACTTGCAACCCTTCAAAAAAAGAAAGAAAAGAGATAAGATTCCGCCATTTATAAAGCATTCCCATGGTATAACAGTGGGTTTGGCTTTAAATATAAGACGATGAACAACAAAATTTCGAGAAAATTGCATCGAACGTTAAATAAAAAATGTAATTCGAATTTCAAAAAATCACTTCGAGGTGTGTTGGCGAATTCCCATGCAAAATTTGGTAGGCCTACGATCACCCGTCTCGGAGTTAAGCGGCCGACAAACATTCGACACTTTGTTTTATTTAGATATATTGCGCTTATCTGTTTTACGATTTCCTACATTTTCGACAGGAAATGGCTTTGATTTAATTACTGAGTTGTTAACGAAATATGAGTTCAATCGTTTAATGCAGCGTTTCTCAACCCATGGGGCGTGATCCCCAAGTGTTCGCAGAACATTCGCAGGGGGAGAGAGTGGCACGAGAAAGACCAAAAAGCAAGTAGTGATGCATGTTTTTTAAAAAAAATCATCTTATTTATTCTCTTTTTTACTCTACATCCATTTTTGCTTAAAATGTTCATTCAAACTTTACTGATAACATTATTTTGTAGAAAATTCGACTAAAAGTTCATTGTTAAATCTTTTAACTGAAAGGTAAACTGTTATAAACGTTTATATAACAGACCCATTATATAAACGTTAAAAGATTAAAAAACTGAATGTATGCTGAAAAATGTGAGGGGGGGAGCGCAACCCTAAGTTAGCCTATATGAGGGGGGGGGGACCTTAAAAGGTTGAGAACCGCTGGTTTAATGAGTTTTGAAATTTCACCATGAGTTTAGCGTTCATTTAAAATTATGTTGTACTTGTTAGCCGCATGAAATAAATGTAAATATTGTTTCTTTGTGTGCGATCGTCATTTTGAATAAACGTTTTCTGAATATTGTCTTCTATTTAATGTCTATACCAGCAGTTACTGAATGAGGTGTTGAGGCATCTGTATGCACGAATGGTGGTACGCAAAAGTCTAACTTTGCGGCCTAGGACCTTTCGTGCAGTCACGTGATCATGGACCGCTCTTTTTTTTGCTCCAGTTCAATCGCAAAAACTTGCTATCCTACGAACGTTTCCCCTTTCGTGAGGACAAAACGCTCTAAATGGTTTCAGTTGAATCAGAAGACGACGGCAGATAAATGGCCAATATGCGCTGGCCTTTGTATTGTTGCAGAAAACTCGTTCGTCGTTCTAAAGTCCAGTTGGTCTAGAAAGTTCTTATAAAGATTCCACTTGTCAGGATGGAACACGAACTTTATTGCTTCTAGAGCTTCGTCGAACAATCAGCTGCACAAAATTCACAAACAGAATCAGACAGTAACGTGCTAATATCAGTCCGCTTAGTACAGAAGCTTTAACAAATGCTCTATTTCTTACACAAAATAAAACACTTTCACCGGCAAAAATTCAATGGAAATATACGAAGGATTTCGTAAACAGTCCCTGAAGACTCAGCAATGATGAATTTACGCACAGCACTTAAAAACAAAGCTTCAAAAAGGCCAGCGAATATGCCGCTTCTATAGCGCAATACACAGCGTAACACACTCAACGAGTGCTTCGCGAGAAACTGACACTGCGGTGTCTCTGCGTCGGATTTATAGCTGTCGCCGAAGTTAAAAGGAGCTTCTCGAAGAATTTATTTCCCGAAGATTCCAAATAAAGCGGGACTTTTGATTACGTCAAGGAACAGAGTAGTTAATGCGGTAAAACAAACTTTAAAGACCCCATTGGAAAAATCGCGCCAAATGTCCAAAATGACGCAAATCCTGGCGATTTTTGGCTAAATATAGCGAAATTGGGTGCCAAAAATATGTCCCCAATTGTGAGGCCAACGAAGCTCTGGCATCAATATTTCTCAAGAATTCTAGAAAACCCCATACAAACTAATAGGGAAACTCAAAATTCCGTATCTCGCGTTCTAGTTAACCGATTTTGATGCAACAAAATGCAGAATTTAACTATTTGAAGAGTAGAATACGAATTTTAAACTATTTTTAACAACCAGGAGGCAGAACAGACAGAAAATTCGTAACAGTATTGTAGAAGCTCTAAACTCTCTACTTTTTTGTCTTTTCGTCGAAAGGAATTTAAAGGTTTAACAACTTTTTATAGTTTGGATACAATTTAGAATTAGAAAATGTTTTTACAAAATATCTTCAGTATTATTTCTATTAGTTGTTACTATTATGCATGAAGTTTTATACTTTAGATCCAATTCTCACAGTTGATTATAATCCATCATTAAACACGCATTTTCCTGAATATAACCAGTTAATGAAATACTTTACTAAGCGCATACAAATTCTTAATAATAGAGAAACTTGCTTCTTCAGGGACGCGATTTATGATGCAAATTTATCGATTGCTAAAATTTTCAGTCCGTAACATTTCCTTGAAAATTATAGTTAAAACTCGAAAATGTCCATAACCCAAAACTAATTAATAACTGCGAACCGATCTGAATTATACAACGGGGTAAAATTAAAGGCCGAATAATAAATATAACTAATTACCGAAAGCCCCCACATGAAGGATATTGTAAAATATTAACGGCATTAATGGGAATTCATTATTATTGGTTTTGTGTTCCACAGGAATTTCTGCGAAGCAATTTCCTAAAGGCACAGATGAATTTTATTTCAAAGGAAATTAATCGGTTTTAAGTTTAAAGTTTATAATATTAAAGTGAAATATGCGTTCGTTTACAAACATTTGGAGATTCGGCAACATTTTCGAAATTTGGTAGCACAAAATTGAATAAAAGGCCCTTGTAGTATTGATAAGGCTCTTTCTAGTTCCAACAAGTTTAATTATTTCTCTGCTCCAGTTAATTATATCAATCAATTAATTGTTTTATCTTCCTTTTTACTTTCATACTGCAAAATTTCTACATTTTTTATAAAGTTTCTGCTTCAAAGTGATTTTTTTAAACCCTGTCAATAAACTTGAATTCTCTAAAAAAAAAAAAAAAAACCTCCATGATATCACATGCAAAAACTCTTCTGCATTCCAGAGTTTACGAACAGAGGCTCAACGCATAAACGATGTACATGTTTAAAACGAATAAGAATCTGTGTACTCCAGTACAATACTGTTTTAAGCATAATCCTGTAGAAAGTGTCGCGTTTTCAATTTATAATTTGCCAAAATATATCCGAACACATCCATCAAGCTTAACTTTTCTACGAAAGAACGTACCCTAACCTAATTATCTACCTAGATTCAGCTATAAGGGAAGGACCATTTGTCTCCCTTTAGAGAGGATCTGCGGAGAAACTTTATAACGGACACGTAATTAAATGTCCCACCTAAAGGAGGGTCGTGTTTTAACCGGTGCAGTACTACAGCGGATAATACGACTTCCACGAGAAATTGCTTTGCCAGTATGTATTTGTAAATTGATTTTTATTTCTTGCTATTAGTTGTTCTAAGTTAATGTTGTTATGTGAATTGAACATTACGAGAAACAAAAATCATGTAATGATTGTTGTTTCTAGTGATGTTCAATGGAAATAAGATGTTTTACGTATCATTTCTTAGTGTATTGCAACTTGAAAAGTTTAATGGAAGCCACAAAATCCTGTACCTGTTACTATGCAACTTTGTATTTTATTGTATTTGCCTCTTATCAATATTTAAGGAGTAACAGCACAGGCCAGGGTTTTCTGAAAAAACCTGTATATCCGTACTATTCAACTGTATGCATTCGGAAATTAAAATTTATTTTATTAAAAAAGCACGGATATGCAAATACTACTTTCCAATACAAACTCTACAGCAATCCCATCTTTACAAACAACTCTACTTACAAAGCTAGCACAGGTTTAAACCAAATAAGAATCGATATTGTTCCAAACATAGTCGTATAAAAAGCGTCACGTTCTCAGTTTTTAATTTGCACTAAATAAATCCGAACACATCTGTCAAGCTTAACTTTTTTTCCGAGAGAACGTGCCCTAATCTAATTGTCTATCTAGATTCAACTATAAAGGAGAGACTATTTGTCTCCCTTTAGAGCAGACGTTGAGAAAATTTATAACGAACACATATAATTAAATGTCCCACCTGAAGGAGAATCATTGTTAAACAGTGCAGTTCAACATTTACTAGCACTTCCGCTAGAAATTGTTTTGCCAGTAGGTATAGGTACGGTACACAGATTTCTTTTCTTGTTATTTGCTTTTCTAATTTTGTTTTATGCACAGAATGTTACAATGAATGAAAACTGCAGTGATTATTTAGACTTTCCCGTGGGACACATTCAAAGAATTCTTGCGTAAGTGAAAGTTTTGCGTTGCGAAATAGAGTACAGTAGAACCCCGATCTATCGTTTCTCAAGGGGTGCGTAGTAAAAAACGATGCATGCGGGAAGACGACGAATGCGGGTTAAATTCAAAATACGAAGAAAACAGTATTTATGAATACACACAATGTATACAGTATATCAAAAATACTAAATTTGTTACCAAACTGTAAAAGAAACAAATTGAAGCTGTGCAGAAATTAAGTGATACTTATATTTAAAAAACAGTAATTTTACACTGTGTTTTTCATTAATCTTTTAATTAAACAAAATTTTCAAGATTTGCAATACTTTTTTTTGTCTTTTTATCTGTATTCATGTTTGTATATAAAAGTCATACAATTTCAAATACCGTTATTGCATAGGATAAAGTAGTTGGCTCAGTCTCATCGGCATGAATGTTATTCTCAGCTTCTTCGCCATTATTTTCATTTTTTGCATCACATTCTTCATTCTTAGGATATCGCACGTTGTTACATCTAAATCATGGAAATATAATCACTACATTTCACACCATACACATCCTTGTTGGATGTAAGAACTCTTCATCTATACCATCATCAACCCAAGATATCGTACCAGGAAGTAATTAGATTTGTAAGCCATATGGATCCACTTGACCTTCAATTTCATTTCGGTCAGAAGAAACATTTTACAACGATGAACGCGCGAAAGCGAATTTTTGAAGAACGATACATGCGGGTTTTGTTAACGTTATTTGAATACAGTTTGTGCAGGGACCATAGAAATAAAACGATCAATACGGGAAAACGATGAATGCGGGAAACGATAGATCGGGGTTCCACTGTATATATGTATATATATATATATATATATATATATATATATATATATATATATATAACTTATAAATACCCCCTCAAACCGTTTCAACTATTCCATAACTTTATACGTCCAATTCTTACATAAATGAATTAATTAAAGCCTGGTTTAGACTGGGACGGCTTGGGTGCTTCCGCCTTCCGTGATGCTACGAGGAATGAAATAACGTTCGCTGATGGGCTCTCTTTTTCAGTAGCCAATCACGAAGACGATACTTTCGCCTCATACCGCTCACTTTTATTAGTCATACGAACAGGGGAGTGAAAGTTGTTTTGAAAATCTTCATTTGTCTGTAAACTTCAGCCTTTTACCCAGCTCTTCAGTTCAGAGAACAGAGGGAAATCCCCCAAGGCAGCAACTAAAAGAGACCAATAAAGTGCTTCAAAACAACGGTGATGCGAGATTTACAAAGTTCTTCGTAGACCATTGATTTAGAGCCGAATAATTTCCGATATTCGAACTGGAAAGCTTTTTAGCAGGCAAAAGCAAAACACCAAAATTTCTGTTGTTTAAATTTCGGTTTTGGATCCATAACTAGATTATTTTAGGGCCGGATTTCGTCCGAATAACAGGAATTCCGGAGGTTGAAAGTCTGCATTGGTGAATTTCTACTGTAACTCATTTACTGGCCTGAAATTTTGTTACTATTAAATAACAAGATGAAAAATTAAAAAAAGTTATAAAATGCATTTTTTTTTTCATTTGTACTTGTTATTAAAACACTCTCCATTCATGGGAGAAGAATGTATACTGCAGCTATTTATTAAATAAAAACACATAGATCTCTCTCTCCCCCCCACGTTAAATAGTGTTCTGATTATTATTTAATGTCTCTGAGCTTAAATAATCTATCATTAACTCCTCGATCTCCATGTCGCTGCTGGGACATCCACGTACTGATTAAGCATCTCTGTCCAATTTAAAGACGGCGAAATACATCTGCCGTCATTCCCGATAATTTTCCATTTTTCTACGTCATAACGACTCATTTCTGTGCCTTATGAGTGCCTTCGGAGTCAGAAATAATAACGTATCCAGTATCTTCATTTAATAAGCTCCTAAATTACCCCTCTTTTTCTTTACTTCTACTTTTACTTTCTTTTTAAAAAAGAAATGATTGGAATTAATTTTCCTTCGAGAGGGGATTTGGAATTGTTACCGAGGTAATAATTTTGACTTTCGAACATTTTTTCCCCCCTTTCGTTCCAAGACGTGGCTTTGGATAATTAGAAATTAAATATTATCCTGTCTTTTTGTGGTACTTATTAGTTGCAATGCTTTGATTTGATGAAAAAAAAAAAAAAACTAGAGCTTTGTTATTAGCTTCAGAGTCATACGTTCAAATTTTTGAACTATTCTAATGAAGTGTCGAATAGAGACTGAAGTTTTATTTCTAACAACAAATAACGAACATAATGTTTACATAAATCATAAATGGAAACGCTAAAATAAATATGGTTAAACTCGATTATAGTGACCTCGCAATAATTTTAAATCTCTTATAACAATTACATATCCTGCATCGTTCAATCTACAGAGTTGGGCAAAAACTAACATTCCACTTGCAACTGAAGATAGAACTTAGTTGACAGGTAAATGACAACTAAATTAATATTTCTAGCACTGACGACGGCATTTAATACATGCCGAAGACAGTGTGCTTTTATAATTTTTTTATTCGTTCTATTGTACGTTGTTTCGTGATGCTCATTTATTACATTCCGCACAAAGCTAGGTTTTCACTTTTTAACTTATAGTTGTTAATTGAACGTTCAACTAACTCCGCTCTACTAAATTTGTTTTAGTTGAACAAGAAATTAAAATTGATTTAGTTGAGCCAAGTTAATTGAACTTTCAACTAATAACTATCAGTTTTAGCTGTAAGGGTTTAACTAACTGGGCTCAACTAAATTAGTTTTGGTTGAACAGAAAACTAAAAATAATTGAGTTAGCTGCACCTTCAACCAACGATTACATTAGTTGAACATTTAAATTTTAGTTAAAGGTTTAGTTCAATTAATATTTTAGGTAATGATATCTAGCACTGTCAATCTAGAACCTTTATACAGGCAAGCGTATGCTCATAATTTCTTTTTTTCCGGCAGTCGATTTCGGTTTAGATCAGAATTCATTCTTGTCATCTCTAAATTACTTTACAATTTTTTGCGTTGATTTCTGTAAAATAACAGTAGCAATTAACATGATTTTCGGATTACTTACATGTATTTTTATACAAAAATTATTTTTGTTATTACAGTGTTTGAATCAAGACATGGGACAAGCAAGTGTCACCGAATTAAGGAGTACTTAAATAAGACATTTCGCTACTTAAGCGAGACTGTGCCAGGTACTGTCACATTTGCATTTAACCTTTGCCTTCAATGATAACGATATTGTTACACAATTGTAATGTTGTTTTTCCGCATTAATATGTGTTGCTGAGAAGAGAGTTGTGCTGCACAGGCAAATGAAATAGGTATCCTTGAAAACTCCTTGACCTTGTGGAAAAGCTCGGCGACCGTTTGCCAGCTTGGCGAGAATTTTGGCTACTTTGGCGACCGAAAGAAAGTTCTCGAAAGTAGGGGAATTTTGGCTGTATCTGAATTAGGGAAGAAGTTACGAGAAAAATCCAGAAACATGATGTCACGTTGTATGTGACGTATCCTCCTGTTTTACACATCTTAAAATATGTATTCTCTCTCGCTGCCGAGTTAGTGAGAGAGACTGCTGATATAGAGAAAAGTGCTGTACGATTGACATGCGATTTGAATAGTGTTACTGTTGTGATATTCAATGGCTTGTTGCTGAGTGTGTTATTAAATTCTGGATTTTTTTTGTTTTTTGTGAAATTATCAGTGCTATTCTAATCAAGTGTCGAATAGAGAGTGAAGTTTTATTTCTAACAACAAATAACGAACAAAATGTTTACATAAATCATAAATGGAAACGTTAAAATAAATATGGTTAAACTCGGTTATAGTGACTTCACATATAGTTTTAAAATCTCTTATAACGATTACATATCCTGTATCGTTCAGAGTTGGGCAAAAACTAACATTACACTAACAACTAAAACTTAAACTTAGTTGACAGGTAAATGATAACTAAACTAATATTTCCAGCACTGACGACGGCACTTAATACATTCCGAAACCAGTGTGCTTTTATATGTTTTTTGTATTCTTGCTATTGTACGTTGTTTCGTGATGCTCATTTATTACATTCCGCACAAAGCTACATTTTCACTCTTAAACTTATAGTTGTTAATTGAATGCTCAACTAACTCCGCTCGACTAAATTTGTTTTAGTTCAACACAAATTTAAAATTGATTTAGTTGAACCAAGTTAATTGAACTTTCAACTAATAACTATTAGTTTTAGTTGTAAGGATTAACTAACTGGGCTCAACTAAATTAGTTTTGGTTGAACAGAAAAATTAATCAAAAGAAAAATTAATTAAAAAAAGAACATTAAAAATAATTGAGTTAGCTGCACCTTCAACCAACAATTACTTTAGTTGAACATTTAGTTGCGTTCAATTAACAACTATTAATTTTTAGTTAAACGTTTAGTTCAAATAATATTTTAGTTAATAATATCAAGCTCTGTCAATCTAGAACCTTTATACAGACAGTCACATGGCCATAATTTTTCTCCGGCAGTCTGTCCAATTTCGGTTTATCAGAATGCATTCTGACCATCTCTAAATTACTTTACAATTTTGTGCGTTGATTTCTGTAAAATAACACTAGCAATTAACATGTTTTGCGGATTATTTTACATGTATTTTTACACAAAAATAAATTCGGTTTGTTATTACAGTGTTTGAATCAAGACATGGGACAAGCAAGTGTCATCCGATTAAGGAGTACTTAAATAAGACATTTCGCTACTTAAGCGAGACTATGCCAGGTACTGTCACATTTGCATTTAACTTTCTCCTTCAATGTTAATGATATTTTTACCATATTGTAATGTTGTTTTCCCGCATTAATAAGTGTTTGCTAGAAAGAGAGTTGTACTGTGCAGGCATTCCTGCAAGTGAAACAGGTACGCAACACCTTGACCTTGGCGAAAAACTCTGCAACCGTTTTGCCGACTTGGAGAGAAATTTGAATACTTTGGCGACTGAAAGAAAGTTCTCGAAAACAGTAGAATTTTGGCTGTATCTGAATTAGGGGGAAGAAGTTACGGGAGAAATCCAGAAATATGATGTCAAGGTCTATGTGACGTATCTTCCTGCTTGGACATCTTGAAATATGTAGTCTTTCTGGCTGTGAGAGAGACTGCTGATATAGAGAGAAGAGCTGTAGGATTGACATGAATTGAAGATTTGAATAGTGTTACTGTTGTGATAGTTAATGGCTTGTTGCTGAATACGTTATTAAATTCTGGATTTTTTTGTTGTTGTTTTGTTGTGAGATTATCAGTGCTTCAGTTCTTCTAACAAAGTGTTACATTCGCTTTTCAAGGTTGCTAGAGTATTTTAACGCACATCCACTTTGTGACTCTTGCAAAACTATGCTTTGGTACACATCGTTTGATTCTGGCAAGACTCTCCAACTTTCAAGTTTTAAAATAAGTTCTGATATCTTAAAAATTGCTTTCTTAAAAAAAATAATTAATTCTATGTATTTATTTTCCAAAACACTGGGCGTAGACATTGCATATTTTACTATTTTATTTTACTATGTAAGTTTATAAATAGATAAACTTATATAGTTTCATTATTATTTCAACCTTTCCTTTCTCAACAATTATTTTCATGACATTTTTGCCGTAAAAAATGTCTTTTCGGTAATTTACGTAATGACTAAGATGTGAAATATTAAAGAAAAAAAATATGCAATTTTATTATCTTTTCCATTCTTTAAAATAGAAATGTAGAACAAAAATCGTTCATATTTTTTTTTAAAGTATGAAAAAATATTCCATATCAACTTTCTTTTCAATATGTCATAAAATATTTTCTTTTAAACTTTATTTCCAGTAATTAGCATTAGTATCTAACATGTGTAAACGGAGAATGAAATTTTTGATCATTATCTTATTTTTTATATTTTAAAATTCACATTTAGAACATTTACATTACAGTGCTTTTACCTTATTCTGATTACTGATTACATACTTCAATTCAGTGATGCCATTTCAGCTGTGTTTTACTTTTTATCATTATTTAATCATTTATTCTTTCTATCATTATCGAAAGTCTTATATATTTTTCTTTTTTATCATCGACATAACGATTTATTAAATCTTAAGACGTCTTTTGGAAAATGAAATATAATGACATATTCAATATCTTCAGTTAATAATCATTCAAATTACAGTGTATCCTTTTTTTTTCCGAATGTGGGCCTTTGCCCCAGGCAGCATTGGCCACGACTAAGGCGGGAATTGTTGGTCTCTTTATTATAGGGTCACTTAGTAGGTGGACCAATGTCGCCTATAGATGAGTTCGGGCTCATTTTTTGAAGCCCGAGCCCGAGGACTGTTAATCCGAGCCCGCACGAGCCCGAGCCCGAAATTTCAGCTAAGATTAAAAAAATTCAATTACTTCATTGATAGAATACAATAAATTTTGCCGTTTGTGCAAATTAAAGACAAATGTAGTTGCAAACTCTCAATGCACTTTCTAATTCTTTATACCATGTTTATCAAATAATGTGCGATCTCATGACTAACTAAACAATATAAGGCGCTGTTCTGGAATACCCAATGAGCTTCACGAACCTTCTAGGCGCTCGTGCCGCTATTTTTTTTATAAGTACTTTTATTTTCCTCATTAATCATTTTTTAAAATTTGTTTCAAGGAGTATATTCAATAAAGGAAAAATTTTTCACGAGCCCGAGCCCGAGCGCAATCGTGAAATGCAGAGCCCGTCTCATCTCTAATGTCGCCCCCTGTGAAGGGACGGACACAATGACAGCCACGCCCGGTTGGGGAATCGAACCCCGTCCATCGGGAGTTGAACCCGAAACCCTGATACGGTGCGTTATCCACCATACAATCTGGTCGGCGCAATGCATTCCTTCGTGTATATTACTGATATTTTTAAAGTCACCGAATTTTTTAAAAATTGTCTGGATTTATTCCATTTTATATATTTTTTAGAAAGAATCTTTACTTTGATGATTTTTGATATCGTTTTGTAGAAACAATGAATGAGGTACCATATCTAGTTAGTTTCATATGCTTACACAAAATGTTATGTATTTTTAAAGAGCTGAATGACTAATTCCAGATTTTCGGCAGAATTTTATGCATAAAGTTGAACGTCGTAATTAACCCTTTAATTTGCGAGTTTATGCACAGAGAGTAGAAAGAACTTGAGAAATTCCAGGCTTATTTTTTAAGGATTAATTAGTATAGTTTTCCTCTACTTCAAAATCCTACTTTATGCAGGCCAAGTTACAAATTATTCGAGTTATTAAACGCGTTCGAGATAATCGAATTTGTAAAATACAATCGAACGCCCAGCACATAGCATTCGGAAAGGAACATATAATTTGAAATCTTGAATAGAAATCTCGAATACTATTGTAATAGTAAAATCGCGAGTTAGTTTTCTAAAATTGAAACCGGGAATAGCATCCGAATAGAAATTGCGGATACTATACGAATTGTGAAAATTGTGAATATTCATTATTCGATTAATCGATTATTTATTGTATTTGAATAGTAGTAATCGATTATATAAATCATTCGAATAGCACATCGCTACACAGTGGCGGACCGAGCAGAACTGGCGCCCGGGGCAACATACCTTTTTGGCGCCCTCCATCCTATTTTTTGTCAAGTTTTCTTTGTCTCAGAGACGATTTGACGCCCCTGTGCAAACAGCGTCCGGGGCAGGGGCCCCGGCTTGCCCACCCACACTTGCGACATGCACACTTGCGACTTGCACTGTCGCTACATATAACACTTTAGTGCAGATTTAAAATATAAAATTGCTTCAGATTTTACTGCTTTTCTTTCCTTTTTTGATTTTCTTTTATTATTATTTTTTTTCGGGGAGAGGGGTGGGTGGTAACTACGGCTCCAAAAGTAAATTTCGTCAACGTTCACGGAAAACGAAACTGTATAATCCTTCTCATCAAATATTGAATATATATTTTTCATCATATATTGTATAACTTTCTACTAACACATTTTTCAAAACGTTCAATATTTTTCTTCTTTCACAACGCAAATATGTTTTTTAGGAATGCTAAACAACATAGCGGATACTGAGAAATATTTCTTTGATTTCACTTTCGGCACCTCGTTAAACAAACATTCTCTTTGCCTACCTTTTGTTACACATCGTTTTTGCAAAATAGTGCTGTTTATAATACGTCCAATAAAATCATATTTCTGGGAAGTGGTAAATATTTTCATATTTTTCAATATTTTCCTTTATTGATACTTGGGTATACATCTTATGATATAAGCATATTTTTTTTAGTCTGTAAACAACCCTTCTTTGCTTAAGAATTCTTTAAAAAAACATTTTTGTGTGTGTATCTGTCTTATTAGAATAAATATCTGTGTTTTTTTGAATTGATTGAGAGATAACTTGCAGATAAATAAATAACGGGTATTTTGCGGCTATGAACTGACAGCCATAGGTATTTCTGTTGAAATTTAAAATTGTCAGATGGAATAAATTTGAATTTGAGGTCATCATGAATGATGATGATGATGATACGCACGTTTGTGTCACTGGAACTAGAGCCCCTACAGGGGCGTAGCCAGAAATTTTTCATGGGGGGGTTACGACTACTGCAACTCACATATATGCATACATGTGTGTGATGGAGTGAAGAATGTACTTTTTGTATGGCGAAAAATTCCTCATGGGGGGGGGTTATGACCCCCCTAACACCCCCCTGGCTACGCCCCTGAGCCCCTATGTAGCAGTATCACGGACTTAGATAAAGGACGGTCATTGACTAAGGCACAGGGGTGAAATAGCGTCAGCTTTTCAAAGCAAAATAACTTTGCCCCCTTTTAATGCTTACCTACCTTAGCGCCTTTAGCGACGAATCGTGATGCAATCTACTACTAACGCACTCAAGCGACAAACATAGACTTAGCATCTTAATAACTACTCACAGCGCCATCTAACAGGCATATTTCGTTTAGCTCTCTTAGAACAGTGCTTCCCAGCCTTTTGTATCGCCGTGGACCGTCGACGTTTGATAATATAACCGCGGCCCGCTGAGGGAAGGGGAGGGGGGAGTTGACTGCACATAGTTTAGATTGTTTTTATTAGATAATTTTTATTTTTATTGTGCTTAAATATGCGTTCGAAATGAAATACAATTACACTCACACACAAATGAATATAAAGTGATTTTACATTTTAACCCTTTAACGCGCAGTGTTCCCCTCTGGGGACACCGAACTCTGACGTTTTGACTGTTGCCAGTCACGAAGAATAGATTTGATTTCTATAAAAATAGTTTCGGGTGACATAGCTCCACGAGAATCCTTTACTTTTTAGCACGTCATTTCCCGTAAAAAAAATGGTCACGATTATTTTTAACAGCACTGACATCTGCTGAAAAATGGAAGAATGCGAGAACAGCTGGATAGATTGCCCAATGCTGAAAAAAGGGCAGCCGTTGCCAACGCTCGACTTAACTACCAGCAAGATGGCGGACGATCGAAACGTTCATCGCGTGCCACAGATCTAGAGACCCTTTTTTGACACAGCTGGCTGTGCGGCACAGCCAGCTGTCGTTAAAAAAGGGTCTCTAGATCTGTGGCACGCGATGAACTTTTCGATCGTCTGCCATCTTGCTGGTAGTTAAGTCGGGCGATGGCGACGGCTGCCCTTTTTTCAGCATTGGGAAAGAGTTGCGCCTCAAAGGGTTAATTCACTTCAACTCTAAATCAATGACAATCCTGAGCTTGTTATTTTTTATTTTTTCAAACAAAATCGGTTCTATCTGGGAGTAATAGGAGACAGTAACACCTTAAATTTGTTGCTTATGTCCAGTTTATAGCATTGTTTTGTTTTGGTTGCTGTCACAACAGAAAACACCATTTCACACAGATAGGTTGTCGGAAACGGCAATAGGGATGTAAGTGAGTGCAATTATCCTAACTAATATTATAAATGCGAAAGTGAGTTTGTTTGTTTGTTTGTTTATGACGCTTTCACGCCTAAACCGCTGAATCGATTACGATGCATTTTGGTTTAGATATAGATGGGACCCTGGAGATAATGTAGTGAAGAATATACATTTTGCATGGCAAAAAAATCCCCTTGGGGGGGTTATGACCCCCCTAACCCCTCTCCCCCGTGGCTACGCCCCTGTCGCAAACATATTTGTTATTCACACATGCTTCGTTTCTCTCGGGACCTAATTCTAAAACCGACGTGGACGAAGTCGCGGTCAGCCGCTAGTAATTCATAATCTTGACATGTTTAATAAACGATAAGCTAATTTAAAATACAGCGAAACGTATCGAGAGCAACCACCCTGAGTTCCGTGAAAAATCGGTCGTTAACAGAGGTGGTCGCTGGGAGAAGTGTAAACATTTGATACCCCCTCCCCCCAAAAAAACACCGCTAACAATTGTTTATGTTGTTATTTATGAATTTGCATAATGATAAGTAATTAAACAAATATGTCTTTTTTTAATGTAAATTTTAGTAACATTAGAAATTTCGGATTGCTTCCTTTTTTTTTTGCTTTTTCCGACGCTTCTTTCTCTGTTTTATTTTTCTGCATCTGATAACAGATGATGAGGCTGATTAACAATACATGATGAAACGAGTTGGTGGCTATACCATGTGAATCACGTGGTGTTTTGAGAGCTTATTTCTGCGTTTATGCTAAGACAGTAGAAATTAAAAAGTAACTTAGCGTTCATCATCTAAGTATAACAGCGTTTCTCAACCTGTGGGGCGCGTCCCCCAAGGGGGGCGCCGAGCGTTTGCAGGGTGGGCACGGGAAAAACCAAAGAGCAAGTAGTGATGCATGTTTTGAAAAAAAATCATCTTATTTATTCTCATTTTTACTCAAATATATCCATTTTCGCTTAAAATGTTCATTTAAACTTTACTGACAACATTATTTCGTAGAAAATTCGATGGCATATAAATGTACCTTTTTTTACGTAACTTATAATTTATGGTACATAGCTATCATCAATTTTTGAGGAATGGAAGTACAAGTCAGTGTTTTGTGTACACCCTGTATATAATTAATAATTATAAACACATACTAAATAATTGAAAAACTCTTATTGTTCTTGCGAATGGGAATGTTTACTACATTGATTTTGCACATCGTCAAATAGTATTCAGAGATAAATGTACGGATATATCTTAATGTGAAATTAATATCTTTCATATCATTAAAAAAAATGCAGACCACGTTAAGTATTTTCCCTAGAAAATCCCCCTCAAAATGCAATTTGTAGCATTATTATACAAAAGATGATGATTAATAACACAGTCTGTACTTTCAATATAAAAATTTTTGGCTGTGTTGTATTTTTTATTTTATTTTTTCTACTTTACAAATTTTCTAAAAACTCCAACGTGGTTGATTCTACAGCTAAAACACACCCTTTTTACTTTCTATTTGATACAAACTTCAAAATCGCGTTTTCATTTGTTTTTCCTCTTATTTTACCCGAGGAAGTGATAAATTTTCCTCGACAGTAATGAGATTTCACAAGAATTTTGAAAACTTTCGGAAAGAAAACACATATATACATTATATATATATTTTTTTGAATTCGTGTATTCATATCCATGGTTTTATTTGTATTGAATAATAGATACATAGTGAAATTTTATGCGTATAATAATCGTTTTATCAATCTATGATTATTAAATCGATTATAAATAAAATGCGTTCATTTTGAGAATCGGTCATTGTTAGAAATTAATATAGAAAATGTAAAAAAATTAATAAAAGAAATTAATATGGAAAATGATACTCCAGACATTTAATAAAGCATAGTCCAATTAACATTTAATGCTAGTCTAGGATAAACAATACAAATTAGACAACTTATTTACATATTAAAAGAAAAGGTTAGTTCTTAGGAACATCCAGTATCACACGTCGAATTTCGTCTACATCTACTCGCTCTGGCGCGAAAAGCAAAACGGGGATTTACCTAGCCTCGTTGCCATGGAAACCGATGACGCTTGCAAGTGGCGGCATCTCTTGGGAGTCTGACATCTTTTTCAATCTTGTGCGCTAAGAATACGAATTATGGTCGGCATTGATTTTGGCAGGATAGAATGACACTACATTATTTTTTACAGTCTCAAAATACTCAGGGCATATGCCAAACTCCTTAGCAGTATTGGAACGGTACGTGTATCACAAAAAATGAACGTGTTATGCTCGCACAAAAACAGCTCTTTGGACAGCCGATAAAAACACGATTGAGACACACGGGGGAGAAATTTGCATAATGGCAGAGGCAAGTTATAAATTAATATTAACACTAGCTTTTTGCGTTTGATGGTTTTTTAAAAATAAAAATAGCACTCTAGAGCTAGTTAAAATTTGGTATTCTTCCAGAATTTTTTTAATGTATCAAAATGAAATAAAAATATACTCATAAATTTTTCTTAAATATTACATATTTTATCCCAAGTGAAAGTAGATATAACGTGCAAATTGCTTTCATATATACATTGAGAAAAAAAAATGCAAAAGAACATGAATTAAGCAATAAAATTTGGCAAACAACAACATCTGTATCCCGCAGTATGTGATAATAAAAATTACGAATATTTTCCATTTATTCGGATGTGCAGTTGATAGTAAGTCACAGATGAGTGGTTTTTATGGCTTTCCTTGGATTATGTTGACATATTTTAATGCAGCCAAGATGATTTGGCTGAGGAAAGAAGCAATAAATATTTCTTTTGTACAGTACAAATTTAAATGTATCTCCAATAATGGTAAATGGTATGCAAAATATATCTATGGCTTGTCATACTGTATTTTGAAAAGGATTTCGATTGCTGTGTATTACGGTTGCCTTTTGAGAATGTTGATTTTATTTGTACGTGTAAGAGATGCTATATATTATATTTAATTTACATTTGCTGTTATTAGGTTTGCCGGAAATTAATGTAATTTTTCTGTACCTCAATATTTTGTCCTGGAAAAATTAATGAAGCTTCTAATACAACTCACATATGTGAGTTTTTTAGCGTAGGTGGTATATTGGAGAACATTTTTCAAAATTTGTGATTTATAGAGCATAGGAGTGAAAATGTTCTTTTCGCATACATGTTCTTTGATCACAAAGAAGAAAAGCGATTTCTACAAAATTCTTGCTGCAAAATGCAGCACTAGAGAATACCAGAAAATTGATTTCAGAACGTTTCGACTATAACCAAAGGACGGTAGACGTGAAGTAGGGAAGGGTGGACATTCTTCTGAAAGAAAAAGAAAAATATTACCTACAAATTCTCGCTTTAAAATTTTACAAATACGAGTCCTATGCATGGGCACGGTTTGTTTGTAATTTAGTACTTGTTGAAAAAATATTTGTTTTAATTTAATGTAGAAAAAAACGCGCATAATACCCGGTACACCTAATATTATTCACAGAGTATGATTTAAAAAAATATAAGAAAAAGAAAAAACCGACTTTAAATACTTTACTCTAACCAAAAATCATTCCGGAATAGTAGATATTTGCCACACAAGGAGACTTTTTCATTTTTTTGGCGGTTTGCGCATGCACATAATCGATAATTATTCCCATTAAGGTTGAAGATAGAACAGTTCTCGAAATATTCTTCAAAAAGTTAGTCTTTTACACGGTAGAAAAGTGAGAGAAGTAGCTTTTGCAGCTGATGACGGTGGACCCTTCTAGGGTTAGTTATCACACTATCTAGAAATCCGAGCAACTTTCTTGCCGAACAACTTTTAGACTGATTTTCTCTGTCGTTACCTTGACGACGGCGATCTCGAAACTTTTTTCTTTCCGAACGAAAAAGTCCCAGATGCTCCGAAATTTCGGCCATCAGAGTACTTCTTTCTGCCACGTCATTGACTGATGTTCGAAGCTTGGCTCGAAATGATAAAAGTATGGCGGCGTGCAAGAGGAGTGTGGAATTAGAAGCCGATTTTATTGGTGAATTAATCATTATTTTGATAAATACAATTAATTTAAGTACCACAATCAATAAGAAATCTTCGATGATCCAAAGAAAGGTTATCCGAGTTTCCGCATCATGATAAAGAAAATAACAACCTACACGCCAAATCAGCGACACCATAACATGCCATGACCACTTGGCGTCGGAGAAAGTTTGTTTACTTTTACAACACTTAAGGGTGTAGTTCGAAGAAACAAAATCTCCCTCAAGGTCTGGGTACACAAATTGAAATAAACTAATTGTTCCAGGGACTCGAAAAAATTCAGCATAATTCTTTATGAGCTGTATTACCCTCCGTAATAAATGAAACAGCGGTGCCTTTTATAAAACTTCCAGAAAAAATTCTGTAACATGGAAATTGCACAGCAAAAGATTTCCGAAAAGTGACACATCCTACTAAATTGTCGATTTTTAAGAATTTTTTTCTGAAAGTCTCGCAACTGATACGAGTTTATCGATAATTGCAGTGTATAGTACAGCTTGTAAAGAGGCATTCTAAAAATTTTGAAGCGCATGACATAATTAGTTTATTTGTATTTATGTACCAAAATCACATGGTTTTTTTCGAACTACACCGTTAACAGTAACTCCGCCTTTAAAGTCTGGCGAAAAAGTTGTTCCAGTCAAAAGCTGCTCAGATTTTTCGTTAGTGCGATAACCCCATTAGAAGGAATCGAAACTTTCGTACAGTATTATTTTACTCATTTTTTATCGCGTGTTACTTACAAAGTTCGTTATTAATTTTACCATGTAAGTACTATTAAAGTTGGAAAATATTAATAATTTCAGTTTGTCTGTCTGTCAGTGCTCTAACTACCGTAAATGTGCTTCAGTGCCAACTAGATTTATACAGGATGGGCTGAACTTTAAGAGGCGATAGTATACATCCAAGCTAACAACTTTTATCAGAGCAAGCATGGTCGGAATTAAGATTATATACAATAGTTTCGAATTTGTTATCGAGCTTTTGGTAGTTTAATAATTATGTGGAAAATTTATTAGAATTATGCGTTCAGCTGTTTTTGTATTACCAAAATTGTGTAAATTTGGTTGTGTAGAATTTCAGCAAAAAAGAGGCTATTCTTAATAAGAATTGAGACTTTATAGCATTAGGTGTACTGGAAACTGCACTTTTTTTACATAAAATTCAAACAAATTTTCAACATGTATTGAATTATAAACAAGCTGTGTCTAGACTTAGGACTCCTATTTGATAAATTTCAAGGGAGAATTTTATACATTTTTTTTTCTTTTCCTTACAAGAAAAATGACCACCCTTCCCACTTTTTTTCACTTCTGCCCTCCTTGGAGGATTTTATTCGAAATGTTCTGAAATCGATTTTTAGGTATTCGTGAGTGTCGTATATTTTAGAGCAAGAATTTTATGGATATCTCTTTTCTTCTTTGAGATCATGCAGGATATGTCAAAAACATTTTGCCCTCCCGTCCTATCCCCATAAGTTATCGAATTTTGGAAAATGATCTCCAATCTAGCACCTACCCAAAAGAACTTTACATACGTTTCAAATTTCACATGATTAGCTTAAGTAATTTTGGCTAGGCAAAGTATTAACGTGCGCAAAAACGTTAATTTCCCGTACACCTAATATTTTATTTATTAGAAGACATGCTTATCGGCAAAATATCTACTTCATTATGTTATTCTAAAAGTACGTTGAATGCGTGCATGAGAAATTAGCTAACAGATTTAATTTTTTTCCAGTTATTATTAAAAAAAAAAATTTCAGTTTTTTCATATATCTAACAAAGGTTTCCGTTTGAAGACTAAAACACAATCGACGTTCTAAATTTACTTTTACAAAGGAATCTAATCTAATATTTTCTTTTTAAATAAAATTTAAAAAATATATTGAATATATATTCCTATTTATTCTTAAACCTCAACTTTTAGTTCGCTCGGATACTTCTCTTACTAGCTATAAATTTATATATATTCTGCACACTTAAAAAAAAAAAATATGTTCTTTCAAAACTTGGCGATGAAAGGAAGCAATATTTTATCGCCAACAATAGAAGTCTGAATAAGCCCAAACTAGTGATAAATGCCGCATATCATCTCATCCCATGCACCACATATTGTTGCTTTTATAACTACATCCTCTTATTTTTCCCCATATTTTTTCGTCTCTGGAGTAATTTATACTACACAATGTATTTTGAATCTTTTTCAACAATATTGTTATTGTGCTCGTAAGTGGCTAATGGAATTTGCTTGGAATACGAGAATTGCTGTTATTATTTCTTTGCTGATAAATGCGACCCATTAGTTTAAATAAAATGTATTTTTTTTATGAATAATTGGAGAGATGTATGCAGATGATTTAGTTCCCCTTTCTCACTAAAAAGCATAATATTAATTTATTGCAATTTCGTCGTGGAGTTTTTGCTGTAAGGTTTTTGACTTGTACTCGAAAACATTGAATATAAAAGGCTGACTAAATATAAATGTAAATTAAATATAAAACAATATCACATGTTTATATGTAAATTTGTAATCCGAATTAGAGAAAGATTTGTATAGCACACATTTACTCCAAGTGTCTTGCTCCTATATAGGCTCGAACATAACCAAGTTGATAAAACAAACATGGTAGATGACTGACGTGTGAAGGTCCACTGTTCTGGGCTGCAGCGCAGCTGCCGATCTAACGGTCTGTATTTTTTTTGGGCGATTTTCTTCATATGCAAGTACGCGTTAGTACTCCTTAACCCTTTAACGCGCAGTGTTCCCGTTCTCGGAACACCAAACTCTGACGTTTTGACTGTTGCCAGTCACGAAGAATAGATTTGGTTTCTATAAAAATAGTTGCGGGTGACCTAGCTCCACGAGAATCCTTTACTTTTTAGCACGTCCTTTCCCGTGGAAAAATTGTCACGATTATTTTCAACAGTACTGACATTAGCTGGAAGAATGCGAGAACAGCTGCATAGATTGCCCAATGCTGAAAAAAGAGCAGGCGCTGCCATCGCTCGACTTATCTACCAGCAAGATGGCGAACGATCGACACGTTCATCGCGTGCCACAGATCTAGAGACCCTTTTTTGACGACAGCTGGCTGTGCCGACACAGCCAGCTGCATCAAAAAAGGGTCTCTAGATCTGTGGAACGCGATGAACGTTTCCATCGTTCGCCATCTTGCTGGCGGTTAATTAGAGCGATGGCAACGGCTGCCCTGTTTTCAGCACTGGGCAATCCATCTAGCTGTTCCTAGCGCAACCCTTTCCCAATGCTGAAAAAAGGGCAGCCGTTGCCATCGCTCGACTTAACTACACGCAACTACCAACGATTTAACTACGACTTAACTACCAACTACAGCTGGCTGTGCCTGGGACAGCCAGCTGTCGTCAAAAAAGGGTCTCTAGATCTGTGGCACGCGATGAACGTTTCGATCGTCCGCCATCTTGCTGGTAGTTAGGTCGAGCGGTGGCAACGGCTGCCCTTTTTTTCAGCATTGGGAAAGGATTGCGCCTCAAAGGGTTAAAAAGTCGAACGCCCAAAGTAATTACTCATTTGCAGACAGCCCTCTCTCTTAGTTTTGCCGTAACAGAACAACACCACAACCAACAAAAACAACAACCTGTTCAAATAATCATTCATTAAAAAATTAGGCACCAAAAAATCAAGTTTTACCTTAACTTTTGGAGGCGAGAGTATATATATATTCTAGGATAGACCGAAAAACCACTATTTTTACTTTCCGAACATGTACCATGTAAGGAAAGTATTGTAATCATGAAAAAATTCGAATTCGAGATTTTGGTGTATTGACACGTTTAGAGGGCTTCTGAATTCATTTATGTTATTTTTACGAGATGTATGTATGTATGTGTGTATGTGTGTGTGTGTGTTTGTGTGTATGTGATTGAACACGATAGCTCCTGAACGGGGCATGCGATTGAGCTCAAATTGGGGTTATAAACCACCGTCGCAAGACCGGTATTGATTTTGGTGTGTATAGGACTTATAGTTTTTCTACAGGGCTACGACAAATATTTCTTTTACATTATGGCCTATGGGGGAAAATTCTTGAAAGTACGCTAGCGTTGAAACGGTACATTAGATTGTGCTCAAATTAGGTATATATGTTATAAACCACCGTCGCAAGACCTGTATTGATTTCGGTGTGTATAAGACTTATAGTTTTTCTACAGGGCAACGACAAAGATTTCTTTTCCATTATGGCCTATGGGGGAAAATTCTGGAAAGTGCGCTAGCGTTTAAACGGTACATTCGATTGAGCTCAAATTGGGTGTACATGTTATAAACAACCATCGTAAGACCGGTATGGATTTTGATGTGTATAGGACTTATAGTTTTTCTACAGGGTTACTCCAAAAATTCCTTTTACATTATAGCCTATGGGGAGAAATTCTTGAAAGTGCGCTAGCGTTTAAACGATACATTCGATTGAGCTTCATTTTGGTATATATATTTGAATTATTCATCGATTAAAATTTATTTAAATGCTTGGTAATGATCTTAATCGTAAGTGTTCGGAAAGTCAAGTGGAGTCACTCCAGATTTTTTCTTTTCAATTTGTTTTCTTTTCAATACCATGGAAAAGATATGAATCCATGTGACAAAAAACATGTCTAAAGAAAAATAAAATCGCCCTATATCTTCCGCTTGCTCATCTGTTCTAAAGTTTGCTAGAATTTGCAGAAATTGACGTTCTTGCAATAATTTTAAACATATTTTTAAATTACCCTGATTCTCAATGTAATAGTTAATTCTTTGATATATTCGAAACACACACAAAAAATACTACTCAAACATGAAACATTATTTAAATCCACCTACAGCCTGAAAAGCTAATGAGATTCAATAAAAATTTGCATAACAGGGTAGTAGATTCTAGTTTAAGGGAAAAAATTTACTAAATATTTTTATTGTAATTGAATACAAGTTTAAAATCTAATTAATTTTGAAAATATTGTTAACATTTTTAACAAGTATGTAAACAGATATAGTATAAAAGTTACCATTAGCTGCCGCTGGCAAACATAACAGGAAGCAATTTTCCGACGTCTCTCTAATCCTGATCATGCTAACTTCAGTTTGTTTTGTTCTCATGATTTTTGAAGTATTTATGAACTTTCGAAGCATTTTAGCGAAAGATCAGTCTTATTTATTTATTTTATATTGGAGCATGCTCCGTTTTAAGTATGCCAGAGCCATCTATCTGTAATTTTCTAAACTAGAATATATATATTTTTTTCATTATAAAAAATTCCGGTCTTAATCCGGTCAATTTTTTCATCATTATTTTTCATCATCTGCTTTCAATTTTTTAAAGTTTACACTGGTTTTATGGCAACCGGTATAATATACAGGGTAAATCCAAAAGGCAGGAATGGGCTTTAGGTCTTAATTTATTAGAGATAAGCGGGCAATGCAAATTGAAAAAGCATGTTGAAAAACGGTCGGAAATAAGGCTCCGTTAAGAGAAAATTCTTCTCATTAATTTAAAAAAATAGCACTTTTTCAATTTATATACGACCCGTGTAAAAAAAAACCCGAAACAGTGCAATGTTCTCATATACTGAAAAGGTGATGAACAAAATTTCAGTCTTTCATCATAAACCATCTCAGAAGTAGCATTAAATAAAGACTGTCATGCTTATTCCCAGAGTCCAAAAATTTTTTTTCCTTCGTAATGGGTATACATATCCTGAAAATTAATGATTCGACGTGATTTTTTTCCCCATCGAGAGCCACTGAAAAGTGGTTTGAGTCAGCCTATATTTATCTTCATATCGTTGACACATTTTATGATATAACACTGAAGTTTTGTCCCTGAACTCAAAATTGCATGGGGTACATATTATTATTTGGGCCTTAATATTAATGTATTGGATTATTAATTAGGATTATTAAATTGTTGGATTGTTAAAAATTGAATTAGGAATATTAAAATATAAAGTATATATTTTTTGCACAGGGGTTGTATGCAAATTTAAAAAAGTGTCACTTTTTAAAAATTAATGATAGGAATGTTTTTTTTAACGTAGTCATTTTTTTTCTGCCTTGTTTCGAACATTTTTCTCAATTTAAATTGTCCACTTATCTATAATAGATAAAGAATTAAAGTGTGTTCCTACCTTTTTCGGACACCCTGTATATAAATATATATACAACAGCTGCAATTTTTCAAATTTTATTCTTAAAACATTCTTTCTAAACTTAAGAGAAAAAAGAAAGCAATAATTTATCACTTAGATTAGAAGCAACTCAGCACCAGACCCAGACCTCTGATAAATGTTGCATATCCTTTCATGCTGTGTACGTATTGTTGCCTTTTATTCTATTTTTCTGTTGCCCTTTTTACTGAAATATGAATACAGTAGTTTCAATAAACTGGTTATTGCCTTCCCCCCCATCAAGTAGTTGTAGACGAAATTGCTGATAAATTGTGAAAACTGGTCGTGATTGTTTATCTAATAAATACGTTCATTCAATTTGAGGCGTATATGTTCATTACGAAAAATAACGTTATTTATTAAGTCATGGAGTTATAATCAATGATGAAATGTTTTAGTCCAGTATTTTTAACCCTATCCAAGCAAAATTGAAGAACAATTATGATTTCGGTTGATCTGTCCGTCTGTACGACAGTATTCCAATGACGTACATCCGCGCCACTTGCTACGGAAATTTATGCATGTTATTGTTAATTAGTCTGTCATGTTCCTTAACCCATTTATGCCTAGTGTCCCTTTTTTTGGGACGGCATTTTCGCTATTAGTCGAAAACGTTATTTATTTTTCCTAGCCTTTATTCTTGAGTATTGAGCCTCAACTCTACAAAATATTTTAACATGACCAAGTAGGATGTTGATATTTTGATTTTTATGCATAAAGATTTTAAAAGAAATTATCCCTTGTTCAAGAAGTTGACATCAGAAATTTATCTGTTATTTCTGTTATCAGTAAAAATCGAAGAAAGTCGCAAAAATATCCAGGCACAAATAGGTTAACCCATTCGTGCCTGGATATTTTTGCGACTTTCTTCGATTTTTGCTAACACCAGCAGTAATTGATAAATTTCTGATGTCAACTTTTTGAACAAGGGATGTTTTCATTTAAAATCATTATGTATAAAAATTGAAATGTCAACATCCCACTTGGCCATATTAAAATGTTTTGTGGAATTGAGTTTCAATACTCGCGAATAAAGGCTCGGAAAAATAAATAACGTTTTCGGATGATAGCGAAAATGCCGTCCCAAAAAAGGGACGCTAGGCATAAATGGGTTAATGAAAGTGGCATCAATAGTTTTAATTGCAAATGAGAATCAAGTAATTCTCATTTGAGTTGTGAGAATTTGGTAGGTAGCTTTAATATCGATTTTAACTCTGAAAAAAGTATTCTATGGAAGGAGAAAGACAAACACGGCACACTTATGGATTATGATGCACATTCCAAATGGTATTTATAAAGGAGAAGTATAATTAGAATGTGGTTGCCAAAGATTGTAAAACTGGTTTAGTAGGCAATTTTAACATAGATTTCAGTTCTGAGAAGTGTGTTATAGAACAAAGAAGACAAACACAGAATACTCATGAATGATTATACACTTTCCAACTAAATACAGAATAGCCAGAAAATTAGGGAACACGCATGGATTATGATGCGTTTTTAAAAGATACGTAGAGCACTTAAATGCGCATTTGTTTAAAATTTTGTGTTTCAGAATATTCTTTTTTTTAGTTGTAAAGGGCTTTGCTATCTGTTCCCATGTGGTTGATCCCCATGCCCACTACTATGGCCGAAGATACTGACCATTTCGTTTTACGGGGCCTAGTAGAAAGGTCAACATTGCCCCCTTCCTATGAGAGATCTCTTACTTTCAAACCAGTTCGAGAAATCTAGCACCTGAATTGACACCCAAAGAGGTATCGTTTGAACATGAAAGAAATTGAAGTGACGATAGATTTTACGTGCACTAGCTCCCTTTTGCGTGCACAGGCGTACAGCTCAGTCCAGCCGAGAGATATTGCCACCCATTGAGGCTTTGGCTAAGGTTGGCACCTTTTCGTTTCGGTGTTTTTATGGGAACCATGTTGCAGTTCTTACAGTGTGTTTCACGAAGGATTCTTAACTCTAAAAATAAATAACTCAAAAATGGTGATTAATAAAAGCATGAAACGTGGTTTGTTTAAAAAAAATACCTTAAGAATTTGATACAAAATACTGAAAATTTTAGTTAGAAATCGCGTGGATAGATGGCACTGTAAGCGATGGCACGGACATAAGAAAGTCCTCATTTGTCGCACGCATGACTGCTCCATTGCCCAAAACTTGCCATTTAGGCTGCAGTCCCATGCAAAGGCATCATTGGCAGAGCCTGATTATTGAAAAGGCTCGGGAAGCTTGAGCTTCCCCTCAGAATTTGAAGGGGGCCCCGCAAATGACTGTAAAACGGTGATAAAAATTCAAAATTTTGTTTTTAAATGATCTTTTTTAGTTATTGTAAACATTTTTAATGAAGAGAAGTGGTGCTTTTCAGAAGTCGTGATACTTCATGTCGCAAAATTTCTAGATTGGTTGTTTGCAATGTCTTTGCACACATGGGGACCTCTGCCTGGGACATCTGCTGCAGTTGAGAGTTTTTTTCGATTATGGGAATACATTTGGCCGGCAGAAAGGTGTAGACTTTTAATATGTAATATTAAATATCTTCAAAATGTCAAAATTAATTCTCAACTTCTGTGTTGTGATTTTTATGATGTCATCAAAACAAACAAAGATTTCCTGAAAAAAAGCCATGTCTAATGAGAAATAGGACTAAATTAATAAAGTTTAATGTTCCATTAAGGTAAAGCTTTTTGGTTATTTGTTAATATTTAAAGTAATTTCAAAAATAATGTAAAATCTCGTTACAAAGAACTAAACTATTATGAAGATTAATGAATAAAATATTTTTATCAAAGGAAAATTTCAAATTAATGAATAAAACGCTTTTATCAAAGGAAATGATTAGAACTAATTAAATCAATGAGATTTCTTTTTTATGAATAAAATATTTTTATGAAAGAAAATCATTAAAACTTTACTTTTCCCAAACAAAAGGGGATGAGGGGCCCGAAATGAGACTGAGCTTCCTCCTTACTTCAGAGGTTAATCGGGCCCTGATCATTGGTCCGTTTTTCTTACGAGAAACGATGACTACTGCCGGTATATTGCGATTAACAGTTGTGACCACTCAACAACCGCAGTCTGATCGACCGGATACTGCACGGTTCATGCAATATGAGGCTCGCCTGCACAGTACGCAAGACGTTCCATATTCTCTCGACCTGACCCTTTTCCTAAACCACCAAAATGTTTTCTTAGTTACGGGCTTGGCGCATAGTGTGGAAGCAGCGCATATTAAATCGGTTTTAATATGACTGTTCTTGGTGTCTGAGCTCTCTTTCTGGCATCCTTACTGCCGTTTTTAACGCCATCTATTGGTGCAATTTGTGACTAAAATTTTGTGCCTTCTGTTTCAAATTCTTACAGTATTTGTAATTAATATATATCACTGGTTTCATGCTTCTATCTATCAGCATTTTTGAGTTACTCATTTCCAAAGTTACGGGTTCATCGTGGAGTAACCTGTATTAATGTTGTATGAAAGTTAGTTTGATATAATGTGTATTGATTTACTTGAATATTCTACTGTTTCTACTTAAATTTACAAAAAAAGGGGATGAAAAAATGCTTTCAATTTATTCCGAAACTTCTGCTTTTCTCTGCATCAACACATATTTTTTCCTTTCTTTTTTTACAATTATGAATTTATTCCCAAATGTTAAATGTATTTTTACTCCGCTCACAATTTCGAAAGGGAGAAAAAATATTCACGGAAAATATGGCGAAGAAAGGAAGTAATAAGTTATTGGCTACAAAAGAAGTTTTGTACGAACTCAAAACTCTTGATAAATGTTGGATATCCTCTCATCCCTCTGCACACATTGTTGCTGTATTATAACTTCGGCTTAGGCTGTGGTATTTTTATTGCCCCCACAAGTAATTCATACTCATGTACTTTCAATGCATTTTATAACCAGGGTTTTTCTTTTTGTGTGTATGTTCATAAGTGGGGACTGGTGGGAACAGGAGAATGGTTATAATTTGGTCGTGCATAAATAAATGCTCTCCCATTAGTTTACTACAATGCATAAGAAAAGAAAATATGAAGCAGCGAATATCATAATTGCTCCAATAAATTTTCATGCATTGTTAATGCATAAACAAGCGAGCGAAAACATGTTTAATCGATCGTAATTGGTCTGATGTTAATTTATAGAAGGAATAGATGAAACATTTTATTCACACAAAGTACATGCAGTGTCCGTTAGATTGTCCCTTATTTTTCATCAATTCTACTCGAGTTAGCATTACCCTAGAAAGCCTGATATTTGTCTGACAATTAACTATTGTCAGATTGAGTAAATTTAGACGGTATTGTAGGACGGATGTGTAGTACGTTTTTTTTTTTTCCAAGAAAAGGAAAAGAACTCATAAGGGATATCCTAATACCCAATTGCTCATCTCACATATCTCAAAAACTATAAGTCATAGATTGCTAAAATTTTATAGACAAGATTTGTGTAACATCTATTTGTGCAACTTGATTTTTGGTTACAATCTACTGGAGAGTTTATATACAAGACCATCCAAAAAGTATTTCAATACATTAATGTCTATAGACATCTTCAATATTTTATGCCTATAATCAGTCATTGTGTAGTCCATGCCCAAAATCTGGCCATTTGTCATCGACGTTGGCAGGTTTTGCAGGAATATCGCCAAATTTAACACCAAAAATAATCACGTATTTCGCATAAACTCTAAAACTTTTAACCGTAGAATTTTTAAATTTTGTTAGAACTATTGTAACACCCAAATGTGTGCATTTTCTTTGATTGCAATCGACTTGGTAATTTGTTTACAGGGTCACCCAAAAGTCTGTAAATACATTAAAGTCTATGAATACCTTACATTCATTTAAAGTCTTATGTGAATTGAGACGTTAATGGGTAGTAAGGTCTTATTTTAAGAATAAAAATGGCCCGTGTAAGGGATATCCTAATATCCAGCTGTTCAAACATGACGAAAAATGGGAGATGGTATGCGGGGGAAAAAAATGATGTCATATAAAAGGGACGCCCTTGTGTCCACGTAAGAAGCTTTTCTTAACCCTTTCAGGCGCAACCCTTTCCCAATGCTGTAAAAAAGGGTTGTGCAGGGCAGCTGGTTGTGCTCGCGCACAACCAGCTGCGTCAAAAAAAGGTCTCTAGATCTGTGGTACGCGATGAACGTTTCGATCGTCCGCCATCTTGCTGGTAGTTAAGTCGAGCGATGGCAACGGCTGCCCTTTTTTTCAGCATTGGGAAAGGGTTGCGCCTCAAAGGGTTAAGGGGTTCCAACGAGCATTCCCGTTACATACAGCGAAAACCACCCGAAACTCCAGGACAAATCCATCGACAGCCAAGCTACGCGAGAGGCCAGATCCCTGGACGTGCATACTTTATCCATCTCTCGAGGTTCTGTGTCTTACTCACTAGGTTAATGGGTCCGTCAGTATATCGAACGGAAGTGTCGAAAGTCATTTACAGTAGGCATTTTTTAAAACGGAGAATGCGAGATTTTTTTTGTCCAATCTAATACTTGCGGACTTCTGGATTAGAAAAAGAAAATATTAATCATAAGCTTACGCTAATTTACCGAAATATATGCATGAATTGTAGTGAAAACGTGACCTCAGTGAGCAGAATATTATTGTTTGGTAATTTATCAGCCTTCCAGAAAGTTAAAAGCAATTGCATTACAGCGAGCAAATTTGACGACCAAGGCGAAGAATTTTATAGGCGTCCCTTTAAAACAAAAATTTTGTGAGGTCCCTGCAAGAGGTGCCAAACGGCAATGCCCTCGCATATTTCCCCCCTGTGCATCTCTCGTTTCAGTGGTGTAACCGTTATTGGCGCCCGGGTACGGAATGCTTCAGTTACGTCACTGTCTCGTTGGTTAGAGCTTTCTTAGCCTGGGTGAACTGGTCCTCAAATTTTGGTGTGAAATATATTATAGGCTCAGTCCATAAATAAAAAAGGAATTTTTTAGAATCCGGGAAAAGGGTAGGAATTCAAAAAAAAAAAAGACCAAATTATATGCAGAACATGTATAATTTTCCACATATTCCACATTAAAAATCTGCTATTCGGAGAGAGAGAGAGATAAACTGAAGGAGTAGCCGGCCAGCAGGAACAATATTTTCCCTAGTAGACAGAACTAAAAAAAGGTTTGCTGAAGGGGGTGGTCTGTCTAGTACCACCCCCTTCAGTTCGCCGCCCTAGGCCATTGCCTAGTTTGCCTAAAGAGTCGGCCCCCTCTGCATCACTTTAACCCTTTAACGCGCAGTGTTCCCGCTCTGGGAACACCAAACTCTGACGTTTTGACTGCTGCCAGTCACGAAGAATAGATTGGATTTCTATAAAAAATAATTGCGGGTGACCTAGCTCCACGAGAATCCTTTACTTTTTAGCACGCCCTTTCCCGTAAAAAAATGTCACGATTATTTTCAACAGTACTGACATGATGGAAGAATGCGAGAACAGCTGCACAAAAATAACGGTTTTCGGTTCAGTTCCAAATGAATCCTTCTATTATATGTATACAGGGTGAATCTAAACTCTTGGGCAAAACTTCAAGAGGTGATAGGGCACATAATAAGGTATCAGAATCGCATAGCAATGTGGGGTCGGCAATGTCGTCTGCGTATAGCTGTTAACCCTTTAACGCACAGTATTCCCGCTCTGTGAACATCAAACTCTGACGTTTTGATTGTTGCCAGTCACGAAGAATAGATTTGATTTCTATAAAAATAGTTGCGGGTGACATAGCTGACCGAGAATCCTTTACTTTTTAGTACGTCTTTTACCGTAAAAAAATTGTCACTAATTATTTTAAACAGCACTAACATCTGCTGAAAAATGGAAGAATGCGAGAACAGCTGGATAGATTGTCCCATGCTGAAAAAAGGGCAGCCGTTGCCATCGCTCGACTTAACGACCAGCAAGAGGGCGGACGATCGAAACGTTCATCGCGTGCCACAGATCGAGAGACCCTTTTTGACGCAGCTGGCTGTGCCGCACAGCCAGACGTCGAGTTGCTGCACTGCCAACAGGCGACACGTCGTCAGACAGAGATCCAGATAATGTACATGTTACGAACTTGTACTGTAGTGATATACATACTAGGTCAGCGCAAGGAGAAGGGTGGATATAGCGCAGTACGACAGCTGGCTGTGCGGCACAGCCAGCTGCGTGGAAAAAGGGTCTCTAGATCAGTGGCACGCGAGGAACGTTTGGATCGTCTGCCATCTTGCTGGTAGTTAAATCAAGCGATGGAAACGGCTGCCCCTTTTTCAGCATTGGGAAAGGGTTGCTCTTCAAAGGGTTAAAAGGTTCACCGTTAAGGCATTACCCTACATGGGCAAATAATCCTTTGCATTGACAAAAAATACAAGCAATCGGATGTATTGAGTGTTGTTGCAAAAACTTTAAGGAACGTTTTTATTTTCAAATGGTATTCAGAGTTAAAAAAAACATAAACCTAATTCAATTCATTTTATAGATAGGAAGATTTGATTTATCACCTTTGTACGGTGAAGCATTATATTCTCACATTTCTAACTGTTGCTATATACATTTTGAAAAAATATAATACAGAAGAACCATCCTTGTGTATTTCTACTTCTTACTTTCCAGGAAATTTCATCATTTGACAAGGGCAGAGAGATTTACAGTTCAATGAGATTGTTCCTTATCTCCTGAAGGAAAAATAGAAAGAGAACGTATTTAAAAGGAAATGAAATGGAATTTTTTAAATATGTTCTCTTTCTACAACTAGGATATTTTTTTAAACCTTTAACGCGCAATGTTCGCGCTCTGGGAACACCAAACTCTGACGTTTTGACTGTTGCCAGTCACGAAGAATAGATTTCATTTCTATAAAAATAGTAGCGGGTGACATAGCTCCACGAGAATCCTTTACTTTTTAGCACGTCTTTTACCATCAAAAATGTTCACGATTATTTTTAACAGCACTGACATCTGCTGAAAAATGGAAGAATGCGAAAACAACTGGATAGATGGCCCAATGCTGAAAAAAGGGTTCCGTTGCCATCGCTTGACTTAACTACCAGCAAGATGGCGGACGATCGAAACCTTCATCGCGTGTCACAGATCTAGAGACCCTTGTTTGACGCAGCTGGCTGTGCGGTATAGCCAGGTATCGTTAAGGGGTTAAGCTTACTTCGTTCGAGATACTATACACAGCTTCTGTATACACCGTTGTTAGAGCATTAGTTTTTGTTCCTACGCTATATACAGCTTTATAATCTCCTTTTCCCCTTCTTATTCCAGAATGTTCCATTTAAAGTGTACTCAAATTAAATTGTACTCAATTAAAAATCTCTTCAGAAAAATAAAGCTGGTCACCTTTTAAGTAATGAAGTGAGATTTTGGAAAGCTTCCATAAGTGAATAATCGTATTAAATGTTCACTCTCTTTTACACATTCTAACACGATTATTTATAAGATGATTTCAGAAAACCATTTTTTTAAAGTTATCGATCACTGCATTAACTTGCTTAAATTATTCCGATTAAGAAGTTTGTGTTGTAAATAATTTCAAATTCAAGCAAAGGCATATTCTTAGAGATAACAGCCTCCAACTGAATTCCTGTTATCGGTTTATTATTCAAATAACACATTCTAACTTTTAAAAAATTCTTTTACAGATTAAGAAAAAGGATTTACATTTAAAACATTGTTCTACTTCCAGTTATTTTCGCAAGAAAAAGATGGGTATTTTTCACCCATCAATCAATTTTTCAATCAATTACTTTCGCATTTTTGAAGCTTTTTCTGAACATTTAATTCTGCTGCAAATATTTTGAAAAACACAATCTTCAGGTTCTGAAAATATGCATGTGCTTCCATAAAGATGTGCCTCTTATAAGCTTAGAGTGAAGAAGGGTAAATCATGGCAAACACATGAATTATAAACCATCTTCCAACACACAGGATAACATATAGTAAAGAGATGATAGTTTTAAATCGACGATGTTGGCCACTTTTGGCGATTTATCGCCAAAAGTTTTGACGCTAGATACAAGTTCCTAAAACAATTTTGACGCTAGATACAAGTTCCTAAAACAATTTTGACGATAGATACAAGTTCCTAAAACTGAATACATCTTCGCAATATCCTTCTGTATTTGGTGAGAAATGTTCAAATCTTACTATTTTTCAGTAATTATATTACCCTTAGATAATTGAAGAAAAAAAAAAAAACCATCGCATAAAGTCTTGCTAGTAGAGAGATGGTAATTTCAGCCCACGATTGAAAAAAAATCTGATGTTGATAACACATGACTTCCTTGCACGTCTTATTAAATGAAAAATATTTTCGGTCCACACCATCTAAACTTATTTTCTTTCAAAGAGATAAAATACTGCTGTAATAGTAAGGTTTAGCGATTTCTAGCAAAAATTTCGATATCGACAAGCTGGGGTTAAATTTGAAAGATTTCTATCTGACACTTAATTGGGTGATATTTCCCCAAAAGCTGACAAGCTTGAGATAGTTTGCGAGATTTTGGAGATAGTCAAAGTAGTAATCGACGACAGTCATTCAATGAATTGAATGCATCCATACACCTTAATGTACTTAAAGTCATTTAGCTGACCCTGTAAATAAATTTGCAGTCGATTGTACTAAAAAATAGATATTGAAAACAGTTAGATATTACAATAGTTCTAAATACAAAATAATTTTTGGCGCCAAATTTGGCGATATTTCGTCGAAACGCGTCAATGTCGACGAAATATGGCGAGATTTTAAGCATGGGCCAAACGATGACTGACTATTGCCAAATTTTGAGATATTTCGATAAAACTCGCCACGGACGATGAAAAATGGCGATATTTTGGACATAGAAAAAATGACTGAGAATCGCCAAATTTGGCGATATTTCGGCAAAACTCGCCAAGGTCGACGACAGACGGCGAGATTTCAGGCATGGACGAAACAATGACTGTCTACAGTTATATTATATTGAAGATGTCCATAGACATTAAAGTATCGAAATTCTTTTCGATGGTCCTGTAAATAAACTCTCCAGTAGATTGGAACAAAAAATCTAGATGCACAACTAGATGTTACAAAAATCTTATATATGAAATTTCATAATAGTTTTTGAGATTTGAGAGTTAAATATGAACACGCGTACACCTAAAGTCGCCAAGCTTGGCGACTTTTGGCGTGAAGGTTGAGGGAGGCACGTGACCGTGTTCGGACCATTACCTAACTTATATGGTAGGGCGGTATCGTGCATGAAAAGGACGAATGCCCCTAAAATTGCTATTGACCGTAATGTATTGGAAATCTTTTGAGTGTTCCAGTAGCAGAACTATAAATGAAGTTATTGCAAGTAACTTCGCAGTAGCAGGTGATGTGATATGCTCAGTGCAGACTAAAAGGCTAGTGCACTTAGCTTAAACTACGAAATTTGACAGTACCAGTAAAACATTCCTCCATGTTACGAAATGCATCCCTGGGGCTTCCGGAAACTGTCCCACCTGTATCGCCGCTCACTCTCCCCATCCACTGGGACAGACGGTTAGTCCCCGGGACAGTGGCAAATATCGTAACACTCCTACCTCCACTACCCCGAATTTGGACCCTGGCAGCATAGAATTACGAGCTCAGCAGCCTTATCACGCCACCAAGTGTCCACTTACTGTTCTGCCCTCACTAACACAAATAAGGTTTCCATTGTTGAAAACTGCGTTAACCTAAACAATGAAACAGTTGCTTGGTTCATTCAGTTGAGTTGTTTCTTTAAATAACTCAACTCGTAAGTGGCAACCTTACCCCGCCGCCAAGTGTCCACGCCAAACAATCTAACAGTTGTCTGGTTCATTCAATTGAGTTGTTAGTTTAAATAACTCAACTCCAAAGTGGAAATCAGCCGTTACGTCAAGCAAAAGATTTAAAACAAATTTGTAACAAATTTCTCAAACGTTAGCATAATTTGGCAGTACCAGCAAAAAAATTCCTCCATGTTACGAAATGCATCCCTGGGGCTTCCGGAAACTGTCCCACCTGTATCGCCGCTCACTCTCCCCATCCACTGGGACAGACGGTCAGTCCCCGGGTCAGTGGCAAATATCGTAACCCTCCTTCCTTCACTCCCGCGACTTAGGACCCTGGCAGCATGGATTTACGAGCTCTGCAGCCTTACCACGCCGCCAAGTGTCCACTTGCTGTTATGCCCTCACTAACACAAATAAGGTTTCCATTGTTGAAAACTGCGTTAACCTAAACAATGAAACAGCTGCGTGGTTCATCCAATTGAGTTGTTTCTTTAAATATCTCAGCTCGTAAGTGGCAGCCTTACCCCGCCGCCAAATGTCCACGCCAAACAATCTAACAGTTGTCTGGTTCATTCAATTGAGTTGTTAGTTTAAATAACTCAACTCACAAGTGGAAATCAGCCGCTACTTCAAGCAAAAGATTTAAAGCAAATTTGTAACAAATTTCTCAAACGCTAGCATAATTTGGCAGTACCAGCAAAAAATTCCTCCATGTTACGAAATGCATCCCTGGGGCTTCCGGAAACTGTCCCACCTGTATCGCCGCTCACTCTCCCCATCCACTGGGACAGACGGTCAGTCCCCGGGTCAGTGGCAAATATCGTAACCCTCCTTCCTCCACTCCCGCGACTTAGGACCCTGGCAGCATAGAATTACGAGCTCTGCAGCCTTACCACGCCACCAAGTGTCCACTTGCTGTTATGCCCTCACTAACACAAATAAGGTTTCCATTGTTGAAAACTGCGTTAACCTAAACAATGCAACAGTTGCTTAGTTCATTCAATTGAGTTGTTTCTTTAAATAACTCAACTCGTAAGTGGCAGCCTTACCACGCCACCAAGTGTCCATTTACTGTTAAGCCCTCAATAACCTACACAAGGTTTAGATTGTTGAAAACTCAGGGTGAGAATTGAACATTTCCTCCAGAGGGGGACATTTGGAAAGAAAAATGTAGGGAAGGTGTAAATGCTCCACTCACATAATATATTAGCTATTAGATGACAAATGGAGTCGCCAAGATGTCTGGGAAGTGACTTACATTCAAAAGTCCAAAAGTCGGTTTTATGCACATAAACTCTTTTCTTTGTCGATTGTACGTCTATCCTTAAATTCGGCTCGCGGCAGAGTAGTGTTTGTTTCATCATTTCGCAGTCATTCTTTGAAACCTGACCCTAGTTACAGAATGATAAGTGGCATCAGGCATGAATATATCTATTTCAATGGGATGTATGTGACTTTTTCCTTTGTCTTGTAAACAAAAGAAGAATTTCTATTCTCAATACTTGTTGCACTTGTAGGGACAGAGAGTAATTTAACATTTCTCCAGCAGGGGATAAATAGTATCCCTGGCAGGGATCAATTAATAAAGGACAGTTGACGATAAAAGGTGTTTTTTACGTATTTTTTAGCTCTTGAGTGCTGTTAACTCCAGACAAAGGTCTTTTGTCTACCTGGTAAAAAGGCGAATGACGTTTCAAGGGTTGCCAGATTAAATGTGAAAAATCTCCAAGGTTTGCCATTTTTGGTAATTCATCGCGAGGTTTGGCATAAAACAAATCAGTCTTCGAAACGATATCTTCCATCTTTGTCGAGTGCTCCACCAGTGGCCGAGCTCTTAGCACGCTGAACTGGGAGACGGAAGGTGCCTGGTTCAAAGCAAAATCGCACCCGCCGACCTAGCCGTTCGGTGTTTCCGTGGTTTCTTCCGAAACTTAGAGTAAGAACGGGTTAGAACCCGTTAGAAAGACCCCCCATGTGGGGCACCCCAACCCCCGGCCTAGAGTCGACGTTTAGCTAATTGGCCATAACAGGGCCGTGCTGTTGATTTTCTCAGTATGACGCAAGTCAAATGCCGCCTCTTCAGTATAAAGAGGGGATAAGCGGTTAAACGCCCCCCCCCCCCGAAAAAAAATTAACATGAAATCCATTAATTTTTCATTTTTAATGAAAGGATTACATTTAATCTAATCCCCGTTAAAGGAAATCTGTGTAAGCCACAGCACCCCTTAAATGTTTCTTCCTTAAAATAAGTGTTGATTATGATTTAAAAGCAGAACTACACAAAATGTACAAATGCTATATTTATTTTACTAACAATAACAACAAACTATTACAATTTTACTCTTCTAACTTTAGCAAATTCGTAGATTAGGGGTGCTAGAGTAGCAGTTAATGTTGACCCAATAGAAATTATTGACAGGTTTCTTAAATTTGTTTTGCGTATTGAACTTCTTAGATAATTTTGAAAATCTCCTTTCTCCACTAGCTACTGACACTGGGAGTGTTAGCAAAGTTCTCAGTGCTATGACAGTATTTGGATACAAAGAAATTAAATTATTTTTGCAGAAATATTTTAAAACGTCTAAAGGTTTCATTAAACACGGCAGCATTCTAGATACATCAAATATTTCTTCTTGTAGAGCACTCGCATTAATGTCAGATTCATCTTCGATCGAAAGTATTGACTGGAGATTGATACAGTTCTTTTCCAGCGTTTAGTCATCAATATCTTTGAGTTTTAAAATATCATATAAAACTGAAAATTCTTGTTATGGGTTTCCAGAAGTGTGAATCGTTCATTTAGAGAATTACATGCTATGTCCAAAATATAGTTTAAAAAGTTCACTTTAATTTTATTCTCCTCTGTTAAAGGTTCGTCGACAGCTTTTTCATCAAATTGACGTTTTTTCCTTTCTGGTTCTAACTTCTGTTTCTGTCGGGAATTCTATGCTGATTTCAAGATTTTCTGCAATTTCATTTGCAGCAATTTTCACCTGATCATATCCCGTTTTCCTGTAATTTTTTACCTTTTGTACAGTTTCGGATAACATCCTTACACAATCCCATAAATTGACCGTTACAGATTGCAATAACTTTGAAACTGAGTTTATTTCAACTAAAATGCCATGCCAAAGAATTACACCACAAATAAACTTGTGATTTTTAAATTTTTTGCTGACACTATAGCTCTAACTTTCGTTTCTGAATCCCTGTTGATTTCTTCTATTATTTCAATTAATGTATCACAGATTTCGCAAAGTGAAATCGTAATGGTTTTAACGCACCAATTCTGCTTCAAAGTGGCACTCAATGGTTTTAGTTTTATTTGGGAAACATTAATTTTAAGCAATTCCAAACGTTTCGTAGAACTAGAGAAAAAAGTGTAAAGTTCTTGTACTAGAGAGAATAAAGTTATTGTTTCTGTAGAGGACGCTGCATCATTGAAAACAAGGTTTAAAGAATGGCATGCACAGGGCACATAAAACGCCCTGAGATATTTTTCAGTTATTCTGTTTTGAACACCCTTTCTTACTCCTTTCAAATTAGAACCATTATCGTATCCTTTTCCTCTAAGCCACTTTAATTCAAAGCCTAATTTCTCCAAATGTGTCAGAATAATCTCTGTCTCCGGTCGAATAACTAAAAAAAAAAACCAATGAAATATTCTTCAATTTCCTACTACCAATTGTAAGAGGTTATATAGATTAAATAAAAAAATCTGATGTCTCCAACACATGACTTCCTTGCACGTCTATTAAATCAAAAATGTTTTTTACGCACTTCCTCTAAACTTATTTGTTTGAAAGATATAAAATATCAATAATAGTAAGATATAGCGATTTCTAGCCAAACATTTCGATATCGCCAAGCTGAGTTCAATTTGAAAGATTTCTTTCTGACACTTTATTTGGCGATATTTCACCAAAAGCCGACAAACTTGATAGTTTGCGAGATTTTGGGGATAGCCAAAGTAGTCATTGACCACAGACTTTCAATGAATTGAATGCATCCATACACCTTTATGTATTTAAAGTCATTTGGCTCACCCTGTAAATAAATTCCCAGTCGATTGCTGTCAAAAAATATATTGAAAACCGTTAGATATTATAATATAGTTCTAAATACAAAAGTTCAAAATTCTACGGGTTAAAGTTTTAGAGTTATACAAAATACGAAATAATTTTTGGCGCCAAATTTGGCGATATTTCGGCGAAACTCGTCAATGTCGACGACATTTGGCGAGATATTAAGCATGGACCAACAATGACAGATTATCGCCAAATTTGGCGATATTTCGCCAAAACTCGCCAAGAACGATGACAAATGGCGATACTTTGGGCATGGACCAAATGACTGACATCGCCAAATTTGGCGACATTTCGGAAAAACTCGCCAAGGTCGAGGACAGACGGCGAGATTTTGGGCATGTACCAAACAATGACTGTCTACAATTGTATTATATTGAAGATGTCCATAGACATTAAAGTACTGAAATTCTTTTCAGTGGTCCTGTAAATAAACTCTCCAGTAGATTTTAACCAAAAATCGAGATGCACAACTAGATGTTACAACAATCTTATATATGAAATTTCATAATAGTTTTTGAGATTTGAGAGTTAAATATGCACACACGTACACAAAAAAGTCGCCAAGCTTGGCGACTTTTGGAATAGTACCTGAGGGAAGCACGTGACCGTGGTCGGACCATTACCTAATTTATATGGTAGGACGGTATTGTGCTTGAAATGGATGAATTTCCTACAATTGCCATTGACCGTAATGTATTGGAAATCTTTTGAGTGTTCCTGTAGCAGAACTGTAAATGATAAAGACACTTTTTTTAATGGAGAAATTCATTTTCTAACTCTTTACAGCATATATCTATCACTTCTGAGTCGTTTGAAATAGCCCAATACCTCTAAAAAACGCTTTGATGAATTTCGGCCCATAGAGCGTAATGTATTTCGAATCTTTTAGGCGGTTCTGTAGATAAACTATCCAGTCGAATGGAACCGAAAGGGGAGGTGCACAACTAGATGTTACAACAATCCTAAATATAAAGTTTCAACATTCTACGCCTAATACTTTTTGAGATATTCGAGTTTAATGAATTTCGGCCCATTGAACGTAATGTATTTCGAATGTTTTGGGCGGTCCTGTAGATAAACTTTCAAATCGAATGGAACCAAAAGGGGAGGTGCACAACTAGATGTTACAACTATCCAAAATATGAAGTTTCGACATTCTACGCCTAATAGTTTTTGAGGTATGCGAGTTTAATGATTTTCGGCCCATAGAGCGTAATGTATTTCGAATCTTTTGGGCGGTCCTGTACATAAACTATTCATTCGATTGCGACCAAAAGGGGAGGTGCACAACTAGATCATAGAACAATCCTAAATATCAAATCTCAACATTCTACGACCCATAGTTTTGCTATTGAGATATGCGAGTTACATACATACGTACGTACGTACGTACAGACGGCATGGAAAAACTGACCACAATAAACTCGCCGCTGGTCAAAATGAGTTGCAGACGCGTTAATATGATCGTGCATGCTAGCCTACGATGAGATGCATCGAAAAAATTTTTAAAATTCAATTTAGAGGTAGTCAAAATCGGTTTTTTTGTCGAAATTTGGCCCCCAAAATTTTTCGGGATCACATTACTTCCTTATACTACGTACAAGGAAGTAAAAAAAATTTACTCTCAATATGTATATATATAAATATTATTATTATTTTTAATATTATTTTGAATATTTCGAATAAACGTTAGCTAGTTGTAACTAGAGACCCAAAGTGCATTATGAACACTCTGTGAAATTTTAGATGTTAGCTATGTTAGGACTATGTTTAGCTATGTTACCACTAGAGCTATAACTATACATAAGTTTTATGCAAAAAGCTTTAAATTTCATTTTATTACCTTTTATTTCAGAGTATTTTCATGATATTTTATTCAATATAAAGTTTCTTTAATAAAAACATCGAACTTATTAAATTTTAACAGTTTCTAGACATGTTTTCAAAATAAAATTTTTAATAAATTTTTACCTGCTTTATCAATGAAAACAAAACATGTTTGAAAACAGAACATCTATCTGAATTTGCAAGCACTAACAGCGAAACTGGCAAGAAGTAAAGTCCGTGGTGTACTGTGCTCCAGTCAGTTGCTGTCCCTTAGATCTATTACTAGCCTGCGCATTATCTATATAAAAAATCTGATGTGGACAACACATGACTTCCTTGCACGTCTTATTAAATCAAAACTATTTTCGACCCACACCATCTGAACTTATTTTGTTTCAAAGAGATAAAATACTGCAGTAATAGTAAGGTTTAGCGATTTCTAGCAAAATATTTCGATATCGACAAGCTGGGGTTACATTTGAAAGATTCCCTTCTGACACTTAATTGGGCGATATTTCCCCAAAAGCCAACAAGCTTGAGATAGTTTGTGAGATTTTGAGAATAGCCAAAGTAGTAATCGACGAGTCTTTCAATGAATTGAATGCACCTTAATGTATTTAAAGTCATTTGGCTGACCCTGTAAATAAATTCCCAGTCGATTGCAGTCAAAAAAGATATTGAAAACAGTTAGTATTACAATAGTTCTAAATACAAAAGTCAAAATTCTACGGGTTAAAGTTTTAGATAAATACGAAATAATTTTTGGCGCCAAATTTGGTGACATATCTGCGAAACTCGCCAAAGTCGACGACATATGGCGGGATTTTAAGCATGAACCAAACAATGACTGACTATCGCCAAATTTTGCGATATTTCGCCAAAATTCGCCACGGACGATGAAAAATGGCGATATTTTGGACACAGAAAAAATGACTGACTATCGCCAAATTTGGGGATATTTCGGCAAAACTCGCCATTGTCGAAGACACAAGGTGAGATTTTAGGCATGGACCAAACAATGACTGTCTTCAGTTATATTGAAGATGTCCATAAGACATTAAAGTATTGAAATTCTTTTCGGTGGTCCTGTAAATAAACTCTCCAGTAGATTGGAACCAAAAATCGAGATGCACAACTAGATGTTACAACAATCTTATATATGAAATTTCATAATAGTTTTTGAGATTTGAGCGTTAAATACGCACACACGTACACCAAAAATCGCCAAGCTTGACGACTTTTAGCGTAGCTGTTGAGAGAGGCACGTGACCGTGGTCGGACCATTACCTAAATTATATGTTAGGACGATATTGTGCTTGAAATGGATGAATGCCCCTAAAATGACCATTGACCGTAATGTATTGGAAATCTTTTGAGTGTTCTTGAAGCAGAACTATAAATGATAAAGACACTTCTTTTAATGGAGAAATTCATTTTGTAACTTTTAACAGCATATATATATATATCACTTCCGAGTCGTTTGAAATAGCGAAATAACTCTAAAATACGCTTTAATGAATTTCGGCCCATAGAGCGTAATGTAGGTTGTAACGAAAGTTTTCCGCCAGATTTGCTTGAGTCAGCTCACGCGGCATCCAGCTATTGACCTTATATGTCAAGTTTATGCGATGCTTAGCGCGACTAATGGACATGGCACTAAAGTTTAACTCTTTTAGCTAGCTCTCGAGTGGATGAATATTTTATCTTCTTCAAGAGACTGTCGTAGGCGGGCCTCATCAGCATCACTAGGCCGGCTAGAGCGCTTTGCTTCTTAAATGTCCCAGTCCTCGTTTTTGAACTTTCTGTACCAAATCTTCACAGTGTCATATGATACAACAGTAGTACCTTAAGCTGTACACATGATTCGGTGTCATTCCGTAGCTGACTTTTTGCAACAGAACTGAGAGTAAATGATGGTTCAATCTGGTAGCGTGATAGTTCCATTTCAGACACCTTATACTTAATCATAAAGATATTTTTTTACAGATTTCACAACACAGTGCTCTAGAACAAATCTTTTTCTTCCAAATAACAAAAATCGTTTGGCAAAATATTGGCAAAGACACCAACGCGAGCTGCTTGTGCAGGCAATACTTGCAGTGGCGGAAAACTTTCGTTACAACCTAATATTTCGAATCTTTTGGGGGGTCCTGTACATAAACCATGCATTCGATTGAGACCGAAAAAGGAGGTGCACAACTAGTTGTTAGAACAAACCTAAATATAAAGTTTCAACATTCTACGACCAATAGTTTTCGAGATATGCGAGTTACATACGTACGTACGTACAGACGGCATGAAAAAACAGGCCACAATAGACTCGCCGCTGGTCAAAATGAGTTGCAGACGCGTTTATAGGATCGTGCATGCTAGCTTACGATGAGATACATCGAAAAAATTTTAAAAATTAAATTTAGAGGTAGTCAAAATCGGTTTTTTCGTCGAAATTTGGCCCCCGAAATTTTTCGGGATCACATTACTTCCTTATACTCCGTACAAGAGACAAGTAAAAAAGATATGTAGTTGCAAATTAAAAGTCGTTAAGGTTGACTGTTGACTTTTCACTTTGTGCATTTATAGCCAAGTTTAGCATTAAAAAGTAAGTTCCCATAACTGAATGCAGTTTGACAATATCTTCTATATTTGACTAGAAATTACCCAGTCTTAATATTGTGGAATAACTTGTTACTTTCCGAACATGTACCATGTAAGGAAAGTATTGTAATCATGAAAAAATTCGACTTCGAGATTTTCGTGTATTGACACGTTTTGAGGCCTTCTGATTTCATTTATGCTATTTTTACGAGATGTATGTATGTGTGTGTGTGTGTGTGTGTGTGTGTGTGTGTGTGTGTGTGTGTGTGTGTGTGTGTGTGTACGTGTGTGTGTATGTGAGTGAATACGATAGCTTCTAAACGGGCCATTCGATTGAGCTCAAATTGGGTATATATGTTATAAACCACCGTCGCAAGACCGGTTTTGATTTGGGTGTGTATAGGACTTATAGTTTTTTTACAGGGCTGCGACAATTTCTTTTACATTATGGCCTGCAGGAGGAAATTCTTGAAAGTGCGCTAGCGTTTAAACGGTACATTCAATTGAGCTGAAATTGGGTATATGGGTTATAAACAACCACCGTAAGACCGTCATTGATTTTGATGTGTATAGGACTCATACTTTTTATACAGGGCTACGACAAAGATTTCTTTTACATTATGGCCTATGGGGAGAAATTCTTGAAAGTGCGCTAGCGTTTAAATGACGCATTCGATTGAGCTTCAATTTGGTATATATGTTTGAATTATTAATGGATTAAAATTTATCTAAATGCTTGGTAATGATTTTAATCGTAAGTGTTCGGAAAGTCGAGTGGAGTCACTCCAGATTTTTTTGGGTTAATTCATTGTTTTATGCCTACCGATATTTTTATATGCATATATACCTTTTATAAGCGCTTAATTTATCATTACAAAATCGATTTCCTTTTCTAAAATAACTTACCACACTCTTAAAATTTAAACATAAAAAGATTTGAACAATCCATCAATAAATAAATACATAAATAAATAATAAATAAAATAAAAATGAAGCTATCTCAAAGCCAAAACAAATAGCTACAATTTCTCTTTTCGGGAGTAACACGTGTTACTTTCATTGAAAGAAATTCTAAGCCTTTCATGAAATATTTCGACATGGCGCATATCTCTTCCATTTGCAAAGACATAATAAATTGTCCAGCTCTGCGCTTGTCAAGTGCAGTCTTTTCAAGATATGAAAAATGGACTCTGCTTCATTGAATATTAGACAGTTTCCAAAATTAAAGGAAGTCGGAGAAAGAAATATATTCAGGTAAAACTTCTATTTTTCAGTCGCGCCGCGATCATCAATTTAATGTTCCATTGAGCATCGCTAATTTTTAAGTTGTAATATTTGCACGAAGCATAAAGCTTGTATCGTTTTGCTGTTAAAAGATTACTTAACATGGGTTTTTGAGACTTACCAGCAATAACAATAATGTTATATGATGTTAAGGATTTAAAAAAATGTTTTCTGTAAAAAACAGCGCATGTAGTATATAAGGAACATTCAAAATAATTCTAATACATTACAGTCTAGGGAGATCAGACTTTATTTTGGTGCAAAAATATAATGTGTTGGAACTGGGGCCGATGAAACACTCATATATATATAGGTGGCGCAGAAGCTACCAGAAACTTCCCGAAGAGTCTATTTCTCGAGGGTTCTACATAAAGCGGGAATTTTTATTACGTCATAGAAGAGAAATGTTAGGTTATTATGTGATTTTAATGCAGCAAAAGCAGCTTTACAGGCCCCATATTGAAAATCGCGCCAATTGACCAAAATGTCGCCAAGCTGGGCGACTTTTGGCGAAATATCGCCAAATTTGGCGCCAAAAATAAGTCCCCAAAAGTGAAGTCACCGAAGTCCTAGGACGAATATTTCCCGAGATTTCTCGAAACCCCATAGAAAAACAAGGGGAAAACCGAAACCTCCGTATCTCCGGTTCTTTTCTATCTCCGGTATCTCCGGTTCTAGTGGACCGATTTTGATGCAACAAATAGCAAAATTTAACTATTTAAAACGCAGACAACGAATTTTAAATTATTGTAAGCCCCACAAAACCGGGTTGCCCCGAAAATTCGTAACAATAAGTATTGGTCAGATTAACGCTTAATGCATTGATTTAGTTTACCGTTTAAATACCTAGGAATCATACAAGTTCAGTTACAGGTTTTAAATAGTCATGCATTAAGCGTTATGATGTTCACGTTATGCGTTCGCGTTATGATGACCACGTTCCAAGATGAAACGTGTACATGTACATTGCAGATCTTTTATATCTGTGGTAATACAGAATTTATGAAAGTGTATAACGTATCGTAAAATTGCGGGGAAATTTTCATATGGATTGGGGGAAATGTTGAGAGTAAAAATACTTTCTGCAACCCTAGATACAATTAGTTTTCTAATTCAGGGCTTCCGATTTTATTCCTTGATAAAATGAATTTTTGAAAACATTTACTGTTTACTGAAAAAAACACTCAAAATACTGGTGTTAAACGATAAAGTAAATAAAAAACTTTGTAAAAAACACACATAAGATGTTACAGGTAAGTAGATACGTACGTTTCGACCAAAAATTGTTTTGGTCTTCCCCAACGGAAAAAACACTCAAAATACTGGTGCTAAACTATAAAGTAAATAAAAAACTGTAAAAAACACACATAAGATGTTACAGGTAAATAGATACGTACGTTTCGACCAAAAATTGTTTTGGTCTTCCCTATGGAAGTTTTTTATTACACTCAAAATACTGGTGTTAAACGATAAAGTAAATAAAAAACTTCCATAGAGAAGACCAAAACAATTTTTGGTCGAAACGCACGTATCTACTTACCTGTAACATCTTATGCGTGTTTTTTACAAAGTTTTTTATTTACTTTATCGTTTAACACCAGTATTTTGAGTTTTTTCCGTTGCGGAAGACCAAAACAATTTTTGGTCGAAACGTATGCATCTATTTACCTTTAACATTTTATGTGTGTTTTTTTCAAAGTTTTTTATTTACTTTATCATTTACTGTTTAGTTGGATGTATATTTTATTCTTTTTAATCCATCAAACATTATTCAGCAAATAATTTTAAAACTCTTAATATGTTTCATCAGCACATCTATATTTTTAAGTCATTTCATTTCAAAACTTCCACACCTTCTGGGCTGAACACCTCAACTTGTACTTAATAATAATAGTCATGGGTTGTCATAGTACAGCTGATTTTTTATGTGCCTGTTAGCTCCTTGGTTCCACGTTGCTAAGGCAACGTGATCATTATGATTTTGAGAGTTTCGTGAGAAAGCGGTCGAGAATATACATAAAAGAGATAAACAGCGTAGAAATAATAAGGTACGTGAAGATCGAATGTCGTAAAACGGTACGAATAAACATGTTTTGTACCCAAGTAAATTGATTCTGTAGTTTACCACTTATTTTATTTATGAATTTGTTTAATGCCACACCAAAAAGCAATGCTTTTACATGCGTTACTCTTTGTTTCACTGTACCTCAATTCCTGTCACATGTGCCTTGTAAAGGGTCTTGGGTACCGTAAATAAAAAACTTTGTAAAAAACACACATAAGAAGTTATAGGTAAGAGGATACGCACGCTTCAACCAAAAATTGTTTTGGCCTTCGTCAGTCCAAGCCCTTCGTTGCAAGCAACACAGGGAACTGAAAAGAGAAAAACAAGCAAGATGTTGCCACAAGGGGCAAAGAAAAATCGAACAAAACCACGGAGAGGTGAGAAAAAAATATAAATAAAAAAAAGGGAAAGGAAAGAAGCACAAAAATACAGAAATAAAAAAAGAATAAATAAATAATAAATAATAAAAAAGGAACACACGAATACAAACACACACACACAAAAAGAGAAAACAGAACAAAACAAAACAAAACAAACAGAACACAATATTTTCGTATCCTCTTACCTATAACTTCTTATGTGTGTTTTTTACAAAGTTTTTTATTTACGTTATTGTTTAACACCAGTATTTTGAGTGTTTTTTCCGTGGTCTTGGGTACGTTTGGAAAATTAACTTCTTTACTTTTTTTTTCATAAAAGAATAAAATAAAGAGGAATTCTGAAAACAAAAATACAATGAAAGCTAAGAGTTGTCGAAATATTGTTTTTTTGGTTTAATTTTTAGTTTTAATTAAAAGAAAGGAAATCATTATAAAGCAAATAAAAAATGCACTACTGTGCACCGATAGCCCCCATGTGATATCAACGCCTCCTAGAAATATAAAGCCTTACAATTCCTACGTCACTAAGCTTTGACGTCACCAATAGGCTTATATTTAAAAGGTTTATTTTCACGAAATAAAGCTATTAAAAATTTCTGATGAATGCTACAAAAATAAGAAAATATCTTAAATTAAGCATTAAAATTAAAATACCTTTCTTGTACAAAATTATTTATTACTAGCTGAAGTACCCGTCCTCGACGGGTTAGTGAATGAAAATTTCCAAAAAGCAAGAACTTTCGTCAGCATTGTAGAAGTACACAGAATGAATGTATTATGTTGATAAAGTAAAGAAAGCGAAGTTATAATTTTATATATTGTTAAAATATTACAGTTTAGAGAGTAGCTAAGTAATATCGTTTCATTCGCTTTAGTCGTAATTATGGGATGCGCGAACGAATATTTACGCATATTGAAATAATTTTCGCAAAATCTCAAAATCTAATCAATATTTTTGAAAAATTGGAAGCCTAGAATTTAAGTTGAGTGACAACCTATCATGTCATCCAATTCCGTTTCATTCCCTGCAGTCTTTATTTCGTGATGTTGGAACAAAATTTCAACATTTTAAGACGATTTTCACGAGATCTCAAAATGTAATCAAAATATTTTAAAAATTCAACGCCTATAAATTAAGATTAGCAACTACCTATCATATCACTCAATTTCGTATCATTTGTATTAGTCGTTATTACGTAATGTTTGAAGAAATATAACCATATTTTGAGAGAATTTTCACAAAATCTCAAAATCTAATAAAAATGTTTAAAAAATTGGACACCTATAGTTTATGTTGAGCAACCATCTATCATGTGACCAAATTTCATATCATTCACTTTAGTCGTTATTACGTAATGCGTGAACAAAGATTCACTCAGTTTTAAACGATTTTCGCAAAATCTCGAAATCTGATCGATTTTTTTTAATTAGATGCTTATAGTTTAAGGTGAGTGACCACCTATCATTTCACCAAATATCATTTTTTCACTTAGCAGTTATTATTACGTGATGTGCGAACACAAATTTACGCAGTTTGAAAGGATTTTCGCAAAATCTCAAAATCCAATCAAGATGATCTATTTCCTTATCATATTATTTAATTAGTCATGGTTAAAAAATGCCATTTGTCGTAACATTATATTCTTTCTAATCTCAAATTATTAAAATATTGCTATTCATGGGTTAATTCGCCAGAAATTTTTAATCGTTTTATTTTATGAAAATAAAACTTTTAAATGTATTTCTAGTGATGACGTCAATATTTGGTGGCGTAGAAGTTGTAAGGCCTTCTATATCTAGGAGGTGTTAGTGATATGCGCAGTTATTCGACCCTGTTGTGTTGGAATTTTATTAACTCAGGTGCCAAAGCCTGGCGAGTTCTGGTAATTTAAGCTGGTAAAAAATGAAAACAATTATTTCCTTTACAAATATACAGTTTGGGAAAAATACCATTAAAAAAAAGAGGTTTACAACAAACTGGTTAATGTTTTATTCAATTAAACAAGATAAATAGCTGTGTAAGAAAAGCTCTCTTTTAGAGAATGTTTTTTTAAACAGCTAATTGACGGTAATTTGCGTCAAAATAAAAAAAAATCTGTTTTATTTCGGAGTCCCTCTGCAATTTTTGTTCCGTTTATAATTGAATGTTACTTACATTCACTCGGCAATGATTATTTGAAACTACAATTATTCTTCGAAGCAGTTCTTATTTTCAGTTAATTCACCCCATTTTTTTATAAATATGGAGGAACAGGTACAGAAAATCTTCTAGTATATGCAAATGAAGTTAGCAAGCTTTTGTTCTGAAGAAACTTACGTTTATCTGTCAGTCTGCTGTAGAATATTTCGCTAAAAATCTTAAGACATGCATACGAGAGAAAATAATAATTGTCAATGTAATGTGAATTGAAAAAATTTTCAACTTGAAAACTGATTAAACTTTCATTCTGAACCTTTTCGAAACTTTTCGAAACTTCTTTTTTCTTTCTTTCTTTTCCTCTTTCTTTCTTTCTTTCTTTCTTTTTTACTTTGTTGTTGTTGTGTTTGGAACATTTATTTTCGTACTTGTGTGCTTGGTTCAAAGAATCTGCTTATAAATCCTCGTCGAGTAGTTTTCGTCGAAGGAAGTTCTAATAGCAGGAGAAAGGAACTTTAATCTTGTAACTTTGTAGAAAAAAAAAAAAAAGACTAATCTGCTCATTATAACCATTAATTTGAAAAATCACTATCAAATACTTTATTTAATCACTTTACATCAAGATTGAATGTTCTCTTAGAATAGATTGTTTTAAGTAGACAGCTTTACGCTCGCTTTCTAATGATGTCATGCCCCGTCCTCCCCCAAAAAGAGCATGAGTGAATTTTCAGACGTCTGTTTTATGATTAAAGGATTAGATTTTCTAAAAGTGTGCCAATCCAATTATTACTTGACGCCTTCATATGGGTGGGTCCTATACTTTTTAGAAGACTCATTCACTGTTTATAAAAACCAGTCATCCAACGTATAGCTTATTCATGTTTTCGTTTTTTTTATTACACTAATCAGTACTTATAATTCATCGCCTAACTATAATAATTGAAAACAAATAGATCCAAGGTCATGTTCTTGGCAATTATTAATTTAGTGGATAAAGGGTTAAAATTTTTGACGCCCAAGGCACTCCCGCCGGTAGGCTTGTCGTAGAAAATATTACACTTAAGGCCTTATTACACGAAGGAATTTTCTTGCGATTTGGTTGTTGCAACCAGTTGCAGAAACCTCTTTCATGGAAATTTCCCCCGGTTACCTAGGAAACAGTCAACTCCTACTTTTTCGTTCAGAGGCGAAAAAATTGCAAGTTGCTGGAAATCCAGCGAATCGTACTGCTTCTTATTTCTACGTCACAACACAAGATGGCGGAAACAAAATGTCCTCGAAATGGAATATCGACATGGAAATTGATTTGATTGAAGAAAAGAAAAATAAATATCAATCCGATCCGAAGATAAATGAGGTATAAGCAACCAACGATATGCTATTTATAATTGCATGCTCTAGCAACCGCCAATTCGGTGAATCTCTTGACGTTTGTGAACACAGCAAGGTTTGTTTACTATGGAAACCCTGCGTGCTCATCTGGGCTCCCTGACTTGCGGGAATGAATCGCAGCAACTGGTTTCTGCAACCAAAATTGCTCTATATTTTGTCCGTGTAATAACGCCTTTAGACAAGCAGGTTATGAATGGAAAACGAACCCACGACCGTAAAAATAGGCGTTAAAACAACAGCAGAACCATTTTTATTTAATTAAGTAAGATTTGATTGCAGTAATTATCGCTGCACGAAGCTGCAAAAGTGCTGTTTATAACGGACATGTTGTGTGACTCCCGAGTGTAATCCTCTGCCACGGATCATTAATTTTCCCTTCCACCTCAAAACTCCCGGGTCATTCATCAAGGAAAACTTCATATCAGTTAGTGACCTAATAAGTTGAAACACACGTGCCTGTCACCTGTTTGAAAGTGAACTAGTGACAAAGTTGTACTCTCTTAATTACTTAACTCTGAAAATTTTTACTTGTTCATTCTTTAGAATACGTGTTTTTGTCTTTATTTTTGTAAAGGTAAGCAAATCGCGAGAGAGTAATTGAGAGATTTAAGCATGCTCTATACGGAAAACATACAGACAGCCTGCCTAAATATTTCCCAGGATAATAACATTACTTTATTAATGTTAAACAATTGTATTTTTAACAATTAATGGTATTAAACGTTAATAATAAATGTTTTTTAATATTGTTAATGTTTTAAAATGAATGTTATAAAATGTTAATAATTATTTAACACCGCATTTTTATTTATTCGCTGTTTAAAATATGTGTTTAATTATTTATTTAGGTAATAATAAATGCTTTTTAATGTTGCTAATATTTTAAAATGAATTTTTTAAAATGTTATTCATTATTTAACACCGCATTTTTATTTATTTGATGTTTAAAATATGAATTTATTTATGTAAAAGTAAATAAATCACGATATAGTCATTCAGCGTTTTGTGTATGTTTTATTTAGAGCATATACAGGGTTCTTGCCTAAATATTTACCTAGATCATAACACTGTTTAAAAGGAAGTTCAAATCAATTTTTGAAGGAAACGTGCGTATCCTCTTACCTATTACATCTTATGTGTGATTTTTACAAATTTTTTAATTACTTTACTGTTTAAAAGTATTAGCGGCACCAGAAAATAATGTTTCAACGTATTCCTTGGGCAAACCTATACTGATGATAATTACGGAAAATCTGACAAGTACGTTAACTTCTTAACATATGCGCTACATTAGACAGCATTTTAAGAAATTCATAAGCTGTGGGATGCACGAAGCAAAGCGTTCTTTCCTCACATGCTGAGTGATCTAAAGAAAAAGGGATATCCATAAAATTTCTTCTGTAAAATACAACACTCACGAATAACTTAAAAATCAATTTCAGGATACTTTGTATATCGTCTTCGAAAGAGGGTAATCGTGTACAAAGGAGGGTAGGGAGGGGGGCCATCTTGCATGAAAGAAAAAAAAATCATCTATAAAATTCTTGCTTTAAAATATAAGAAACGAGTGAGCTGGTTATTCTTTTGAAACATACTATACATTGTGAATGGCTGAAATATTAAGGTCCGGGGTTCGATCGGTTCGGGGTTTAGATACAGATTGTTTGCTAACTTTGTGAGCGTTTATTTGTTTGAACCTAATGTAAAAAAACCCGTAACTATATAATAGAATATGATTACTAGGGTATGATTTGGCTAGGGCCATAACCCCCACATTCGATTACGGGCCATAGAACCAGATTCACAGACTCGGCCCCATCCCCCCCTTTTTTCCCCCAGCCGTTTACTACATTAACCTTGCACTGTTACTCGTTACACATACTGTTTTTAGGATGCAATTTAACCTGAAAATACAGTGAATAATTATAGTAATTGTTTTACAAGTCCAAACTAAACATTACTTATATGTTACTTAAAAATGACAAAATGACAAGAGCTAAGTACCCTATGGTTGTATTCAGTTTCACACTAAAACAGCTAAACTTCAGGATTCCTAGAAATGGTTACATTTAACTTATTTAAAACAAAACTTTATACATGATAAACTTTCGATCGGTGTTATGGCTCCCCCCCTAAAACCCGGACCCAGGGCAGCTGCCCTTCCTGTCCCTGTGTCTCGGCGGCCCTGGCAGGAAGAAAGGATGGAGATAATACGCACACACAAGTTCAAAAAAACTTATGCAGTGACAATTTTATTAAAAACATTATATGATAAACAGTTCAGTCAAAAATATTCCATTTTAAATTTTTAAGCTACAATTAGCTGTAGAGGTCTCTAAAATTTCATTGAATAAAAAAATATTTAATATTTTTTTCAAGTTTCTATTAGTTATAGTAATTAAAAATTAAAACTAGTTGGGGCTGGACCAACGCCTCCTAGATTCAGAAGGCCTTACAACTTCTATGTCAGCAAGCTTTGACGTCATCTTTGGCCTACATTTAAAAGTTTTATTTTCACGAAATAAAACTATTAAAAATTTCTGGAGAATTTACCCATGAATAGCAATATTTTAATAATATGATATAAAAAAAATGTAATTTTACGACAAATGGCAGTTTTTAGCCATGAATAATTTAGATAATATGATAAGGAAATAGATCATAATGAATAATTTTGAATGAAAAAGGTATTTTAATTTCAATGTTTAATTTAAGATATTTTCTAATATTTGAAGCATATACCAGAAATTTTAAATAGTTTTAATTTGTAAATTTAAATCTGTGATGACGTCACATTCGTAGGCCTCGTGATGACGTGAAAGCTTGGTGGCGTAGGAGTTCTAAGGCTTTCTATATCTAAGATGCGTAGGCTGAACTCGGCGTCCCCCTAGGGCCGTGCCCTCTACTCAGCTTCGCCCTTACCGTAGGCCGTTCCTAGGGCTACCAACAACCGTTTTGATTATCTTCGTAATGGCTGATAGCTCCTGTAACATTTATAAATTTCGTAAAGATCGACACATATTTGTGACAGTTAGAGTAGCTACGGAGAGACAGGCAAATCAAAATCACATTTCAAAAAGTGAAAAAAAAAGCAATGTTTTTTTTAAAATTTAATTCGGTTACGTAAATGTAAACTGCAATAATATTCGCTGCACGAAACTGCTAAAGTGCTCTTAACCCTTTAACGCGCAGTGTTCCCGCTCTGGGAACACCAAACTCTGACGTTTTGACGTCATCATTAGGCCTACCTTTAAAACTTTTAGTTTCACAAAATAACACTCCTAACTAAACATTATCCATAACAACTATCTGCAATTTATCCATGAATAGCAATATTTTAATAATATTGCTATTCATGGTTTTGACTGTTTTGACGCAGCTGGCTGTGCCGCACTACCAGCTGCCGTCAAAAAAGGGTCTCTAGATCTGTGGCACGCGATGAACGTTTCGATCTTTCGCCATCTTGGTGGTCGTGAAGTCGAGCGATGGCAACGACTGCCCATTTTTCAGCATCGGGCGGGCAATCTATCCAGCCGTTCTCTCATTCTTCCATTTTTCAGCAGATGTTAGTGCTGTTAAAAAGAATCGTGACCATTTTGTTACGGGAAAGGACGTGCTAAAAAGTAAAAGGATTCTCGTGGAGCTATGCCACCTGCAACTATTTGTATAGAAATACAATCTATTCTTCGTGACGGACAACAGTCGAAACGTCCGAGTTTGGTGTTCTCAGAGCGGGAACACTACGCGTTAAAGGGTTAATGCAGGACACGTGTGACTCCCGCTTGTAATCCTCTGCCGCGGATCATCAATTTCACCTTCCACCGCGAAACTTTCGGGTCATCCATCAAGTCAGAACTTCATATCAGTTTGTGACCTAACAAGTGGAAAGCACGTGCCTGTCACCGGCGCCCCCGATGTTTGGAAGTGACTAGTGGTGAAGAAATTATATACTCGCTTAATTACGCAAACTGCACGATTTTTATTTATTCTTTCTTTAGAATATGCATTTCTTTCTCGTTCTTAAAGAAAAACGGATTTGTGCAGTTTTGTGCATTGTGTTTACATCGAAAATATATAGAGAGAGTGCTTTCATAAATATCCTTTCCCCAGTTAATCATTAACTCTTTGAGGCTGTGCCGCACAGTCAGCTGTCGTCAAAAAAGGGTCTCTAGATCTGTGGCATGCGATGAACGTTTCGATCGTCCGCCATCTTGCTGGTAGTTAAGTCGAGCGATGGCAGCGCCTGCCCTTTTTTCGGCTTGGGCAATATATCTTGCCGTTCTCGCATTCTTCCATTTTTCAGCAGATGTCAGTGCTGTTAAAAATAATCGTGACCATTTTTTTACGGGAAATGATGTGCTAGAAAGTAAATTATTCTCGCGGAGATATGTCACCCGAAACTATTTTTATAGAAATCAAATCTATTCTTCGTGACTGGCAACAGTCAAAACGTCAGAGTTGGGTGCTCAAAGAGCGGGAACACTGCGCGTTAAAGGGTTAACTATGGACACTGTTTTCGATAGACAGCTTTATTTTGTAATCCTTAATAACATGCATCAAATTTGTTTTGTTTGAAATAGCTGAATATTTCTAGAATACGCTTTAAAAAATGAGCACCCATACAAAGTAATGTATTACAATTCTTTTGGGTACACCTGGAAAAGAACTTTAAATACACTGTTTTTGGTGGAGAACTATATATTTTGCAATTCTTAATAACGTTGTTTTTAGAATCAATTTTGTGTTGTTCAAAATAGCCGAAAATCTAAGATACATTTGAATAATCGCTCAATGAGCGTACTGTATAGGAATTTTCTCGGGTGCTCCCGTAAAAAAAATCTATAAATTCTGTAAATACAATTTTCGACAGTGTAGATCAGGGGCGTAGCCAGAAAATTTTCATGGGGGGGGGTTACGACTACTGCAACTCACATATATGCATACAAGTGTATGATAAGTGGGTGAAGAATATACATTTTGTATGGCAAAAAATTCCTCATGGGGGTGATTATGACCCCCCCTTACCCCCCCCCCCCTTGGCTACGTCCCTGGTGTAGATAGTAAAGTACATAGGGATATCATATTTGATTAACATAACATAGAAATACGCAGATTCCGATGTAAATTTTCGAGTAATCGATGCATATTTGCAGCAATTAGAGAGCAGAGGGACGGACAGACAGACAAACCAAAATCAAGAAACACTTTTCAACCATCTCCGAAGGCGTTAAAATAATAAAAAAAGGCTGGTCCTAAGATCGACATAAAAAAATAAAAATACTTTTAACGAAGCACACATAAAATTAAAAATAGGAAGGATATAAGTGTACCTTGGTATAACCCCCCCCCCCCCCCTTCATCAGCACAGAAGTGGGAGAAAGCGCTAACGTATTAGGTTGTAACGAAAGTTTCCCGCCACCGCAAACTTCGTCAGCACACAGTTCTCGTTGGCGTATTTGCTCATATTTTGTCAAACGATTTTTGGCATTTGAAAGAAAGAGGGTTACTTTATAACACTGTGTTGTGAAATCTGTAAAAAATATAGTTATCATTAAGTATAAGGTGTCTCAAATGGAACTATCACTCTAGAGGATTAGAACCATCCTTTACTTCCAGTTGTGATGCAAAAAGTCAGCTACAGAATATCAACGAATTATGAGTACAGCTTTAAGTACTATTGTTGTATCATGTGACACTGTGCATGTTTGGTACCGAAAGTTCAAAAACAGTTATCTAAGGAGTTAGAAGTTAGTATTTCAGGCAGATATGGCGGAAAACTTTCGTTACAACCTGATACTTTCCTGCCTGTGTGTAGGCTGGTATTCTTGCAGCTGATGAAGCTTATACATCTTGTGTACATCGAGAATCGCCGGTCGTCCCAATTTTTTGTATAAATTATTTATTTAATTCTAACAAAGCATTCAATTATCATCATAAGATATTGTGCACGTTTTACTTTTACCTAGCTTTAGCTTATCCTATAAAACCAGTTATGTGAAAACGTTCCCCCTATAAAAACCTTTAAAACTCGAGAATTAATCTCAGTGTTTAACTGTAATTTTGATGTGGTGTTAAATACCTAACTAAAATAATAGACTGTGTTAAAAAAATTAATTTTTGAAGGTTTCAAAAATTATGGTGTCACCAAAAATAGATTGTTTTGTTAATCATTGCAGAGATTACAGCATTCTCTGTGTTATGACATCAGTATTTTTTCTGATTTTGCATTTTCATCTGTTTTTTGTACTAGATAAATAAATAAACACATACCGTGAAACTTCTATCAGCGACCACCCCTATTAAGCAACCCCCTCCTTCAACGACCACTTTTTAAAGGTACCGATCTTTTACTGTATTTTTAATGTCCTCTATAGAAGAGACCGCACAACCCTCTGTTAAGTCCCAAAGTCTGTCCCAGAAATTTTCTTGCAGTTTTTCCGGAAATAATCCTACTAATATTATAAATGTTAATGTTTGTATGTATGCTTGTATGTATGTTGAAATTTAAATTTTAAAAATATGTTTATATAATCACTTATGTATGAGTGTCCAATTTCATAAATAAAAAAACAAACCACAATTTCTAGAGTTTTTTCTCGTCTGTAAAATGCTTTTACTTCTTCGAGTGACCACCCCTCTCAACGACCGATTTTTCGCTGAACAGTGGGTGGTCGCTCCCGAGAGGTTTCACTGTAAATAAAATGACAAATAACCTTTATTTCGAAATAAAAGGAAACTGAACCACATTTGCAAATTCTATTTAATTTTTCTTGTAAGCGAACTTTGAAATAAAATTAATCTGCATGTTAAAAAAAAAATCTCAAGACATAGTCCTTTGTGTAGAGACAATGTGCGCAAGTAAAACTTTTTTTATTTTTCAATATTCTTCAAGGAAGAATGTACAAATCCGTCTGGAGAAAGAAATCTGAGAATTTCAAATATTTCTTGAAAACATTAAGTAATTTTGAGTTTCTTTTGCTTTTCTTCCGATCTCCAGAAAAGAAGCTGTCTTTAGAAATTAATTCTATTGTACGAACATCGCAGTTTTTAGAGCCGTCTCTGAAAAGAAAAAAAAAATTAATTTGTTGTGCTTTTCTTTGGATAGTGTTTTAAGTTTTTTTTATTTGTTTAACAAACAAAAGCATGTTAGATATAGCTTAGACGATATAGTCTTTAAATATTTATTAATGAAGAGTTTTCTACAGAAAAATTTGGTAAAAAATACACTAATTTCAAAATCGCTTTATTCTTCTAGATTTTTAAAATAAGATTGTACGAGACAGTAAGATAAAAATATTAATTTAAAATTTAGCACAAAACTTAACATTGAAATCAATGTAATTCAATAAATGCAGTATACCCTGCTATATACATAAGCGATCTCAAGAATAGTGAAGTTGCCATGCGCTACGCAAGGTAGCTGCTGACAGCGCCACTTGGCGGTTTAATCTGGAGTTAGAGTTATATATCAACTCTAGTTCTTATGATTCCGCAGTGGTCTGGGCGCTACACTCCGCTCCCGTCAGAACACGGCAAGTGGAACAGCATCCGGCTTGGCCAGTGCTTGGGAGGGTCCACTCCCTCTTTGAGATCAGAACACTCACTCCAGTTTTAGAAGCCTGGTAGCGTTGTAAGCTTTTTTCTTTGCTTTGCGCATGACAACTTTACTATAACTAGACCTTAGTTTTATGGCTATAGTTCTTTCCATTCAAAAATTATTGAAGAAAAAACAGAGTTAGCGGACACAAATATATTCACAAATAATACACAAATATATAATGCATAAAACAAAATATATTCGCTGTCATTTGAAAATTCTGTTTTAAGAAGCTTTTATAAGTTGGGTTTTTAAATGTCTAACTAAACAAAATCATATAACTCTGAATGATCAGATTAAAAAGTTACAAGTAATACAAGTTTTATGGCTATAGTTCTTTCCATTCAAAAATTATTGAAGAAAAAAACAGAGTTAGCGGACACAAAATATATTCACAAATAATACACAAATATATAATGCATAAAACAAAATATATTCGCTGTCATTTGAAAATTCTATTTTAAGAAGCTTTTATAAGTTGGGTTTTTAAAAGTCTAACTGACAAAGCATATAACTCTGAATGATCAGATTAAAAAGTTACAAGTAATGTGATAAATCCAAAGACATTTCAATGAATACCCGAAAACACATTAATTGATAAGGACACATAACATGCCGTTTCGTTTCGAATCATTTCCCAAAAAGCAACAAAAGAAAATCTTTAAAACTTTTATGGACCATAAAAGAACAATACATTTCTCTTTTTATCGCCGCACAGTAAAATTCGATAATATTATCTGTTTTTACAACTCCCTCTATGATGTCTTACTACCACGAAATAATTTATCGGGGGGGGGGGGATATATGGTTTAAAAGTAGCAGCTGTCCTGTTTACAAATTGTTTGCTATTTTGTGTTGCCAAATTTGCTCTAATAATGATTTTGTCTAGTGCAACAAATTTAACCCTTTAACGCGCAGTGTGCCCGCTCCGGGAACACCCAACTCTGACGTTTTGACTGTTGCCAGTCACGAAGAATGGATTTGATTTCTATAAAAATAGTGGCGGGTGACATAGCTCCACGAGAATCCTTTACTTTTTAGCACGTCCTTTCCCGTCAACAAATGGTCACGATTATTTTTAACAGCACTGACATCTGCTGGTAAACGGAAGAAATCGAGAACAGCTGGATAGATTGCCCCATGCTGTAAAAAGGACAGCCCTTGCCATCGCTCGACATTAACTACCAGCAAGATGGAGGACGATCGAAACGTTCATCGCGTGCCACAGATCGAGAAACCCTTTTCTGACAACAGCTGGCTGTGCCGCACAGACAGCTGCGTCAAAAAAGGGTCTCTAGATCTGTGGCACGCGATGAACGTTTCTATCGTCCGCCATCTTGCTGGTAGTTAAGTCGAGCGATGGCAACGGCTGCCCTTTTTTCAGCATTGGGAAAGGGTTGCGCCTTGAAGGGTTAAAAATAGCGAGAAGTGCTCTAATATAAGCCAATCAGTGGCGTATCCAGAAATTTTTCACGGGGGGAGTTACGACTACTGCAACTCAGATACATGTAAGCGCTCATGGGGGGGATTGTGACCCCCTTATTATCCCCTTGGCTACGCCACTGAATTCAATCTAAAGTATTTTGTTAAGATTTAAATTTTAAGAATATGTTTGTATAATTACTTATGTATTAGTATGCAATTACATAAATAGCAAAACAAACAATATTTTTCAGCATTTTTGTTTCGGTTACCAAATGTTTATACTTCTTTGAGCGACCACCTCCTTTACTGACCATTTTTTTGTGAAGCGGAGGGTTGTCACTCCCGAGAAGTTTTACTGAAATTTTATAAAATGTCCCATAATTATCTGGCAGTCTGTATAGTTTAACCCTTTAACGCGCAGTGCTCCCGCTCTGGGAATACCAAACTCTGATGTTTTGACTGTTGCTTGTTACGAAGAATAGATTGGATTTCTATAAAAACAGTTGCGGGTGACAGAGCTCTACGAGAATCCTTTACTTTTTAGCACGTCATTTCCCGTCAAAAAATGGTCACGATTATTTTTAACAGCACTGACAAGTGCTGAAAAATGGAAGAATCCGAGAACAGCCGGGTAGATTGCCCGCCCAATGCTGAAAGAAGGGCAGCCGTTGCCATCGCTCGATTTAACTACCAGCAAGATGGCGGACGATTGAAACGTTCATCGCGTGCCACAGATCTTGAGACCCTTTGTTTGACGCAGCTGGCTGTGCTCTAGGGTCTCTAAATCTGTGGCAGGCGATGAACGTTTCGATCGTCCGCCATCTTGCTGGTAGTTAAATCGAGCGACGGCAACGGCTGCCCCTTTTTCAGCATTTGGAAAGGGTTGAGCCTCAAAGGGTTAATAGACGTACGACGAAGTCATGTGACGTCCACATGAGATATATTTCATAAAAAGACAGAGTCGACTCCTCCTCCATTTGAGCACATGACCACATGAACCCCCCAAAGGAAAAACTAAAACATAAACACATTAAGAAATTAAATTTAAAACAAATATTAAGTACACTTCTAGATTTTTGTGAATTTAAAACCTGAGTTTTACTCTCTCCACCCCCCTACCAACACTATTATTAAATTCGCTTATTACCGATAACGCACTGTGGTGTAGGCACATTCTTTAATCAATTGCAGGTGTGAACAGAAAATTTTCCTTCTGAACCGCTCTCTGGGAACAGAAGCGGAGACAGTTGGTGAGAAGTACGGCGCTTTTGATATCATTCTGTTCGCGACTTTTCAGTGTGCAGACAGGGCCATTTTTTTGCAGTATCACTTCCGGAACTTCCTTTGGTTTGTTACTTTCGGTTAGTTAATTGATTTTTTTTTCATTTTCTTATTATTTTCTTTATTTTCTATCATTTTTCACTGCATTATTTTTTTTAGAAACTAGTGTAAATAATTAAGATTGGAGTAAAAGAAATATTTCAGAGCTAAAGCCATGACAATTTTCAATAGTATCCTTTGAAAAAAATTGAAACAAAATGAACCAAGACAACCCTTTTGCTAAGACTTATCTCGGTGGCTAAATGCAAGACAAAATAATACTTGTTTTCTTTCAGTTGCGAGCATTGTTTAACTTTAACTGCTGGAAATGCAAATATATTCTAATGTGTAAGGTGAAGGGGACAAGGTACGCAAAATTCTGTCAAAAAATCGATTATTATTTTTTCATTGTATTAAATACTTTAAAATTTTATCTTTCTAACGATATATTACACTTGTTTATCTGAAAAACAGAAGTATTAGAAATTTTTATATTTCTTCCAAGGCACTTCATAGTTTATATGCTATCTAAAAATCTTCAAAGCGGATTTTCTCAAAACTATGGATTTTAGATATTCGTGTTCCTTTTTCTCAATATCTATTAAACTTATGAACTCAATTTTTTCATGACAGATATATCATATTATATTACATACTTTAACGTGGCAGTTTGTTAATATATTGAGAATTTTTATTAATTTTTAGCAGCAATATTCTATCGAAAATGCAAATTTAAAAGTGATTTTCAGTAAAAAATGAATAATATTTTAAAATTTTTATTTAGAAAAAAACTGGCCCGTTAAAGTATGTAAAATATGTTATTCTAACTGCTGTTAAAATTTTGTTCCATTATCTTTCACCATTTCTGAGAAAAAGGTACATAAAGTTGATCAATTTAACATGGCGGAGATAGGGCTTACCCGGTCCCCTTAAATAACCCACGAACCGCCACTGATAAACGTGTGAGGAAGCCATGTAGTGTAGAGATGAGACGGGCTCAGCCCGAGCCCGAAAGCCCGAGCCCGAGCCCGGGCCCGAACCGGGCTCGGGCTCTGTAATTCACAATTGCGTTCGGGCTCGGGCGGGCTCGGGCTCGTGAAAAATTTCTCCTTTATTGAACATACTCCTTTAAACAGATTTTAAAAAGTGATTTATGAGGAAAATAAAAGTACAGTCAACTCCGGTTATAGTGAATCTCTGGGGACCATCCAATTTCGTCCACTATATCCGAAGTTCCCTAAAACCCAAGTGTCTTCATGATGGATAGAGATACTGTGTGTGAATCGGGACTAATGGTTTGCGTTCACTATATCCGATGGTTCTCTATATCCGGGTTCACTATAACCGGAGTTGGCTGTACTTATAAAAAAAGTAGCGACACTGGCGCCTAGAAAGAGCGTTAAGCTCTTTGGATATCTCAGAACAGCAGCTTATATTCATTAGTTAGTCATGAGATCCGACATTATTTGATAAACATATGGATAAATAAAGAATTAGAAAGTGCATTGAGAGTTTCCAACTATATTTGTCTTTAATTTGCACAAACGGCAAAATTCATTGTATTCTATCAATGAAGTAATTGGATTTTTTTTCACCTTTAACTGAAATTTCGGGGCTCGGGCTCCGACTTAAATAATATTGCTCGGGCTCGGGCGGGCTCGGATTAAAAGTCCTCGGGCTCGGGCTTCAAAAAATGAGCCCGAACTCATCTCTAATGTAGTGTCCACATGAGATATTTTTATCATAAAAATGGTGAGAAAATATTGCTATACCTACTGTAAAAAAAAAACCCAAACATTCTGTTAGGCTTATAAAAACTTCCCGTTACGTTCTTTCTAATTCGCGCTTTTCAATTAAATCAAGTCCATTACTTCCTTTTGTGTTCCCCATTCCTTGGTGAATGTTAGCTCATCTATTTACAACTTTTTTTTCGGTATCCCCCATCGGGCCTTGGAGTTACACCATTAAACAACGAGAGATGATGATTAAAAAATAAAAAGGTTAACTTTAAACTTAGGAAGTTCTATTTTTAAATCGGTGTTTGTTGTTTTGTCAGATGTATTGGAACGAGGAAAAATTTTGAGGAAGTGCTGGTGGTGGGGGGGGGGGGAGTAAAATAAAACAAAAAATAAATAAATGAATAAACTGTAAAGAATCAAAGTAATGAACTTTTCGAAGAGGGAATTCGCTTGGGATTGACAAGACTATAAACAATGTAACTGTGGAATGCTTTTTTATTTTTTTTGTCTTAGAGGTAAGAGCTGAAACACATTAGAAAAAGTTGCATTGAAATAGAGAGTTTCCTGTTTCAAAAAAAGTGAAATGTTTACATTTTCTTTTACTCCGTGTAGTATATTTACTTTTTGAAAAAGAAATGTCTTTCTTTTTTTGTTGCATTATTTTGTTAGAGAATATTTTTAAATTGAGGGAAAAATAATGTATTGTTCGTAGGCGATGCGAGACTTATTGTTGATTTCAGTTTCTCACATGTTCTTCAAAAGTTATTGTGGTAGGAGGTATATTTTAAAATGAATTTTGAAGTAAAAATATTCTTGTTTCCTTTGGAATTACAGTGAAACCTTGATTTAACGTCATTCAAGGAACCAAAAGGAAACAACGTTATATAAGGGAAAACGCTATATCGGAGTTGAAGGAAACTATAGTCTGTCATTTAGGTTTTATAAATTTATTTATTTATTTCCAGTTTTCGAATTTAAAAAAAATAATTGGTTATTTTAGTTTATGTGTGCGTGATTTTTCTACTATCTGTACCACAAGTTTCCTTTTCAATACAGCTGAGTTTTTGTAAATATTTCTCTTGACCTTCAATACCAAAAAAAAAAAAACAAAAAAAAAAACACCATTTTATTTCTTTCACAACTGACGATTGTCTCAGACGCTGAGGATAATTGAGCTGAGCAAAGTGAGCGAAGCTCTTACACTACACTCAGGCATTTCAATGTAACGCTTCTCCTCCTAAACCGCTTGACCGATTTAGTTAAAATCTGGCATGGTTATAGGTACCGATGGTGGCAAGGTATAATTCTGAACTCCAACCAATCGGGTTGACCACTGAGGAATCATCACCGAAAAATCTGCTGCCATTCACTTTCAATCGAGATAGAAGAACTATTCTATTTCTCAACGACTCGCTCCGCGCGGTCATTGAACCTATGACATTGATCAAGGTCACGATGCTGATCACTTAAAAGAAAATCCGAAATCAGGCATTCGGGCATACCATCGAGGAATAATCACCGAAAAAAAAAATTCACCTTCCGGCAGAGATAACTGCACGAAATGGACATTTTGCATGGTGTCTGAGTTCGAGGCTAAAATTCGTCTGCTGGCGGTATTTACATCCGCCAGCTCCTATTGGAATGCATTCAGTATCCATTTTATAATTACTGTTTCTCATTATTAGAGCCGCTCGGAATGAGTTACTGTCTTTTTAATACTTAAATAGATGGTTTAGAAGACGATGATATCGCATTTCGCTTCAAAACTTTGTTAATAAAAAGAATATTAGTGTTCTAAAATTATTACGTTATTGCAAACACGTATAAATAATACATCATTGAGTTGATTTTGGAGTTTTCTGAGTTTAAAATAGTACAAATATTCATTAAAAACCTCCCACACTTTTTTAAAGTACGATCTTTTAAATTATTTTTAGTATTTAATTATTATTAACATCTATATAAATAAAATTAGACTTTTGTCAGTACATTTCTTGGAATTCAAACATTTTGCGATTTCTATCCGTTTCAAACACCCGGGAATCCCATGCGACCCTCAAAAAAAAGTTTGTCTGTCTGTCATTCTGTCGTTCTGTCGTTCTGTCATTCTGTCCGTGACGCTTTTTCTGTTTAAGCATCACGTAAAAACGGCTGAAGCGAATGATGTGAAATTGGGTGTCATGATAGGTGGTCACTCTACTTAAAACATAGGCGACGATTTAAAAAAAAAATCTTGATTAGATTTTGAGATTTAGCGAAAATCGTTTCAAACTGCGTAAATTTGTGTTCAAGCATCACGTAAAAACGACTGAAGCGAATGATACGAAATTGGGTGTCATGATAGGTGGTCACTCTACTTAAAACATAGGCGACGATTTAAAAAAAAAATCTTGATTAGATTTTGAGATTTTGCGAAAATCGTTTCAAACTGCGTAAATTTGTGTTCAAGCATCACGTAAAAACGACTGAAGCGAATGATACGAAATTGGGTGTCATGATAGGTGGTCACTCAACTTGAAACATAGGCGTGGAATTAAAAAAAAATCTTTATTGGATTTTGAGATTTTGCGAAAATTGTTTCAAACTGCGTAAATTTGTGTTCAAGCATCACGTAAAAACCACTGAAGCGAATGATATGATATTGGGTCTCATGATAGGTGGTCCCTCAACTTAAAACATAGGCGTCGAATTTTTAAAAATTTTCATTAGATTTTCAGATTTTGCGAAAATCGTTTCAAACTGCGTAAATTTGTGTTCGCACATCACGTAATAACTGCAAAGGTGAAAAAATTATATTTGGTGAAATGATAGGTGGTCACTCACCTTAAACTATAAGCATCTAATTTTAAAAAATCGATCCGATTTCGAGATTTTGCGAAAATCGTTTAAAACTGAGTGAATCTTTGTTCCCGCATTACGTAATAACGACTAAAGCGAATGATATGAAATTTGGTCACATGATAGATGGTTGCTCAACATAAACTATAGGTATCCAAATTTTTAAACATTTTCATTAGATTTTGAGATTTTGTGAAAATTCTCTCAAAATACGTTTATATATCTTCAAACATCACGTAATAACAACTAATACGAATGATACGAAATTTAGTGATATGATAGGTAGTTGCTAATCTTAATTTATAGGCTTTGAATTTTTAAAATATTTTGATTACATTTGGAGATTTTGCGAAAATCGTTTTAAAATACTGAAATTTTGTTCCAGCATCACGAAATAAAGACTGCAGGGAATGAAACGAAATTGGGTGACATGATAGGTTGTCACTCAACTTAAATTCTAGGCTTCCAATTTTTCAAAGATGTTGATTAAATTTTGAGATTTTTCGAAAAATATTTCTATATTCGTAAATATTCGTTCGCGCATCACATAATTACGACTCAAGCGAATGAAATGATATTACTTAGTGACTCTCTTAACCTGTAATATTTTAACAATACATAAAAATTATAACTTCGCTTTCTTTACTTTGGCAGCATACTCCATCCATTCTGTGTACTCCTACAATGCTGACGAAAGTTCTTGCTTTTTGGAAATTTGCATTCACTAACCCCTCAAGGACGGGTACTTCAGCTAGTTTTAAATAAAATCTCACAATGAAGATAAAATTCATTTATAAAAAGCTGTTATTTCTTAATGACTAATATTCTAGCTTCTTTTGCAACAGCTATATTTCTACTATAAAGTGTCAAATAATCCCTTAGGTCCAAACGAGCTGAAACCGAAACTAATCATCACCATAAGATCGTGCACGTGGATTATCAAATACCGCCAAGTGATGTCACGTGCAAAATGTCCATTCACTCAGCTCAATATTGCATGCGTGCGGGCCTAGTATTTGACCTTCCGCCTTGGCATTTTGATAATCATACCAGCTGCCAAATGCGGGAAATGCTATTAAAGGGATTTTTAACATCCCTAGAATAGGAAAATGATTGAGGCCAATTGAAAATGACGTTAGAGGAAGGCAAGCGTTATACGCCGGTAGCGCCAAGTCGGAGTCACTAAATTTTAAACAGAGAAAATTAATTGCTTTGGATCGTTCGTGAGGCTTAAGTGTAGAACCCAAGTTCTCTTATAAGTCACGGATGGCTTACTGAACATTTTACAAAGCTTTAGGAAAAACGCTTAAATAAACGTAAATATTAACGGAATAAAAAACGGCGCAACTAAATATTAACGGAGTAAATATTCTTGCAGAATATTCTGCTTGTTTCCTGTGTTCGTCGTTCTAAAGTCCAGTACGTGTAGAAAGTTCTAGTAAAGAGTCCACTTCGCCCAGAAATATCGCTCAATTTAGCGGCCAAAAAGGTCCCCAAAAGTAAGGTTACCGAATGCCTAGGACCAATATTTCTCGAGATTTCTAGAAACGCTATACCTTTCAATGGGGAAACTGAAAATTCCGTATCTCGCGTCCTAGTTGACCGATTTTGATGCAACAAAATGCAAAATTTAACTGTAATTTTAAACTATTTTAAACCCCAGAACAGCGGGTTGCACCGAAAATTCGTAACAATATTTTATTTAAAACGATCATTGAACATTTTTAGATTTTAGGCTAAGCAAACAAACAAACAAAAAAAATAAGGGAAAGAAAGTTCAAAAATCTATGGAATTTAATTAACGTACACATCATGTGATGCTCACATGAGACTTTTAACCCATTTATGCCTGGCTATTTTTGCGACTTTCTTCGATTTTTACTGATAACAGAAATAATAGATAAATTTCTGATGTCAACTTCTTGAACAAGGGATGATTTCTTTTAAAATCATTATGCATAAAAATCGAAATATCAACATCCTACTGGGTCATGTTAAAATATTTTGTAGAGTTGAGGCTCAATACTCATGAATAAAGCCTAGGAAAAATAAATAACGTTTTCGACTAATAGCGAAAATGCCGTCCCAAAAAAGGGACACTAGGCATAAATGGGTTAATGACAAAGAAATGTAGTTAAAATAACAGTACGCTGACATGTACAATATGAAGGAAATTTGCTGTTAAAAAAATATTATCTTTCTAATTCTTTTCCCTGTAAACCGAACTTTTTATTCAATACTTTTGTTATTTTTTAATAATTCGTTAAAGCTTATGCCGACTTCTGAGGTATATTCTTTTGCATAAAAATAAAACGGCTTTTTTACAATACTTTCGTAAATAAAGCCAGTAAATAGTTTTGACTGCATTTATTTTTTCTCTGCTTTTTTAATATTTGTCGTGTAAGGTAAGCAAACATTTCTGGAGATTCTTTTCAAACTATTTTCATTTTCCTTACCATCCTCCCCCCCCCCCCCCTCCTCCGCTGTTTTTCAATAGGTTTGTTATTTGTTTGTTGTTACATGTAGATGACAAATATCGTTTTTAAACAAGTTCAGACTTTTGTTTGTAAAATAAATACCCCAATGGAAAAAGAATGGTTCGTTTTTTCCCTACATCCGTAGGACTTATCATGCATCGAAGCAGCTGAGTGTTTACGTTTTAAAATATTCAAGTGTTTAAAGAAATTATAAGTCAAAAGGGGAAGTAATTAACAGAAGTAACAGATAGTAAAAAATGTTTGTAATTTTTACAAAATGAATAGTTTAGCTACGGTGAATGTAATAAATCGGGGAATGTGATGATCGATTGCATATATACGCCTAATTAACGTTTTCTTTTCCCACTTGTCAATTTTGTTTACTCCGATATTTTCTGCCTACAAAATTTTGGATAGAATTTGCGGGCATAATTTGCGCCGACAGTTTTTCGTTACATTTTTGCAATAGTTGCCAGATTTCGGGTGCAGAAGTGGATAAAATGTTGAAAGTCGCCTAGGTTTGCAATTTTTGATGATTTACTGCCGAGTGAAGTTTGACACCAAAAATACGTCCCCAAAAACTGAAATTAGTTTGGCGATGTCTTCCATGCTTGGCGACCCTACGGATTATTAGTAAGTATGGTTAGAATATGACTGGTGATGATTGATTAACACTTTTAGTAAGCAATTTTAGTATAAATTTCGATTCTGAAAAGCGTTTTATGGAACAAGGACGACAAATACGACACACTCTTGAGTAATGATACAATTTCAAACTTTAATAGAATAGGAAGAAAAATAGAGACGACGTATTATGATACTCTTTTAATATGTAGCACTTTAATGAGTATCTAAAATATGAAAGTGTTTCAATTCTTTTTTTTTTTTTTACCTCTTCACACCTGCCAAAAATTTCACATCTCAGATTGAAAGAGCAACCTCATAATTATTAAAAAAAACCTATTACACTTAAAAACGACAAGTAGAAAGAGTATTTTTGAATAATTTCTGCAATAAAGGCTTCAATCTCTGCTTCAGTAATAGAAAGTTGTTGTGACATATAAACGAAGACTGTCAAGGCACTTTTAAAAGTTAGCGATGTCTTACAAGTTCTTTTCCTCTATAGGAATTTCGACAAAAACAAAAAATGCCAACACATTCAACTACGGAAATTTCAATAATAGTCAAATTTTTTTTGTGTAACGACAAACAAACATAAAAATAACGGAAAACAAAAACAAAATGTGTGCGTCAGTGTACAAGGTTTACACATTCACATGCGTTAAAATTATTTATTCAAAATTAAGGCATCGACGGATATGTACGTTCATTCAGAACTCCAAAAAAAGAAAATCTTTAAAAAATCGTTTAACAGTGGGAGGCTAAACATAATCTTCAACTGTGCACTGTGATACAAGCCCGTGACAGCATAAAATTTTTTTCATGATTACAATACTTTCCTTACATGGTACATGTCCGGAAAGTAAAAAGAAAAAATACCACCGAGTCCTTTAAAAATGACAATTTAAGATAACAAACTTCCAAGTTTGACACTATCCACCCACTTTCGTAATCTAGAAGTATTCTTTATAACTTAGATACTTAAAAAAAAACAACTAAAAATATTTTGTCAATTTTTTTAGTCCAAAATATTTTGAAAGATAAGTCTTATAGTTTAAAAACGAAATTTTGGGAAGTTTCTTGGACATTTTGAAAGAGTATAACATATTATCAAAAGCATATTTTTAAATAGTTTCGTTTTATTGCTTTTAAAAAATGCATAAATGTACACGCAATAATAAGTGTATAGTTTATTATAATACTCAAACACATGCTATCGTTTCATTCAATACTAAACCTATTGCCACTTTAAATGCGTCGTTTGAGAAACTAATAAATTCTTTATGATGCCCCTGGTACATGATATTAGTACTCTCCAGATTATGTTATGTCCCTTAAATTTTCTTTATAAATAATTATAGAGACTTCAAGTTTTCAGAATAAGCAACACGAACAAAAATGAGATGAATGAAACAAAGTTTTGTACGATGTTTATTAAAATTTTCAAGATTTTTATGTCAGAATTAGATTTTAATAATTTGTGATACAGGTCTTTCGGGTACTATTCTTTGAAGTTTACCTAAAACTAGTTTGGAAATATTGTCACTCCCGAAAGACGTTTATGATGCAGTTTTTAAGCTTTCAGTATGATGTGAATTCAGCATATATGTATAAATAATTAGGATAAAGGTATTTTCTTATGACACGTACCTAAATCAGGAGAGTGGGTCTGTAAGGGACATATAAGTATAAATAATTAGAATAGTTATTTTATAATAAAGTTATTTTCTTATGACATGTACAAAAGTAAGTTATTTTAGTGACTCTAGAGAAAGGAGGAAGGTGCTTGAGAAGTCATTAAGTAGAATAGAAGAATTTTGGGAACACTTCTAGAAATTTACGTACGTCAAAATGACGAAAAAAATTTCAGATAAATAAGAACTGAAAAATAATTATACTCTGAAAACTGGAATAAATAATGTGTAATAACTGTGTTAAATGGAAAGCTTGTGTTAGTAACGAATTATGCTTTGATGCAGATCATCACATATCTTATTTTAATTAACAATTCAGTATTTGATAATTAAAATTTGATATGTGATGATCTGCATCACATATATCTATTTATAGATTTGATGCCTTATATGGTCATAAGCAAACACTCGAAAATGAAAAGCTAGGGTTTACAAATGTAAAAGTGAAATAAAAAGGAAAATAAATGAAAACGGAAGATTGCTTTTAACCCTTTAACGCACAATGTTCCCGCTCTGGGAACACCAAACTCTGACGTTTTGACTGTTGTCAGTCACAAAGAGTAGATTTGATTTCTATAAAAATAGTTGCGGGTCACCTAGCTCCACGAGAATCCTTTACTTTTTAGCACGTCATTTCCCGTGAAAAAATTGTCACGATTATTTTTAACAGCACTGGCATCTGCTGAAAAATGGAAGAATGCGAGAACAGCTGGACAGATTGCCCAACGCAGGGAAAAGGGCAGCCGTTGCCATCGCTCGACTTAACTACCAGCAAGATGGCGGAAGATCGAAACGTTCATCGCATGCCACAGATCTAGAGACCCTTTTTTGAAGACAGCTGGCTGTGCCGCACACCCAGCTTGTCGTCGAAAAAGGGGTCGAAAAAGGTCTCTAGTTCTGTGGCACGCGATGAACGTTTCGATCGTCCGCCATCTTGCTGGTAGTTAAGTCGAGGAGGGCAGTGGCTGCCCTTTTTTCAGCATTGGAAAGAGTTGCGCCTCAAAGGGTTAAATCAGGCAGGTGAGAAAATACATCTTTACCGGCGACGCTAATGAAATACAAATCGAAAGTGCAAGGAATAAATTTTGAACACGGATTAAATTTAGAAATAATTAACGATTAAGTATTTGATAATTAAAATAAGATATGTGCTGATCTGCATCCCATATTCTGAGTGCTCTTGACCTACAATATACATTCCCAATTTGGGCTTCTTGCATCATTTAGATACTAGTGCGCTTTGCATTATATTAGGTTGTAACGAAAGTTTCCCGCCACCGTAAACATCGTCAGAAAACAGTTCGCGTTGGCATATTTGCTCATATTTTGTCAAACGATTTTTGGCATTTGAAAGAAAGAGACTTACTTTATAACACTGTGTTATGAAATCTGTCAAAAAAATATAGTTACCATTAAGTACAAGGTGTGTCAAATGGAACTATCACTCTAGAGGATTGGAACCATCATGTACTTCCAGTTGTGTTGCAAAAAGTCAGCTACAAAATATCAACGAAAAATGAGTACAGCTTTAAATACTATTGTTGCATCACGTGACACTGTGCAGGTTTGGTACCGAAAGATCATAAAGAGTTATCTAAGGAGTTAGAAGTTAGTTTTTCAAGCAGATTTGGCGGATAACTTTCGTTACAACCTGATATTACGCAAAAATTGGCTGATGGTGCGTCAACACATTTTTACATTTTTCGAAAAATTCTGGGTTTCGAAAAGTGAGAAGGGGGGGGGGGTAATTATACTTTGACCCCTCATTACAAAATCTGGGGGCCAAGTGTCCCCCCTCTGTCCCCCCCCCGGTTCTGGAGCCAATAGACATCACTCTATGTATTGCATCATCTTATCAGAAATCCCGACCTTTTAAACGCGGCTTTTAAAAATCGTATTCCGCTTATTTATTGCGCCGTATTTTTGAAACTATTCAGTTTAAGACGTCACTTTTAAGAGTGCAATATGCAAACTTGGTCCCATTTGCTTGTCAAGGTTATCTACCAAAAGCGCTTAACTATAAATGGGCAGGACTCTCAGCATTTCTCCTTGCAAATACTTGTTGCCTCATGAAGAAATTTCAGGAATTTATCCAGAACTCTTATCTTGATTTCCGTACGACGGAAGATCAAATGACTGATAGTCTCATGAACTGACAGACTCAATGACTGATAGACTCAGTTAGATTACAATTACTGCTTACCGTGTCTTACGTTATACAGGGTATCCGAAAAGTCCTTGACACATTTCAAAAATTCACAGAAAATCAACAAATTGTTGTATGAATATGCGGTTCGCACAATAACTCTTTGCAGAATCAAGATTTCATTTTTCCCATCTTAAAACAAATTACTACAAAAATGTGTTAATAGATGGCGCTGCATCTCCAGTTTTCGGCAAGGAGAGCCAATGGGGATTGTTCATGAGTTTCAAAGAGCATTGATGGTGCAGGAATATTCATTCTAGCCAAGGTGACTGAAACTGAGAGAGCGCATTGCGTAGGTTGGTATTTTGTATCGAAATCCATAAGTAACATTAATAAGTCAGATGTGTACACTGCATGACATTTTTTTGGGCTTCAATCAATTACCCCGTTTAATGGAATAGCAAATTTGCCACGAAAAATTATTCTATTAAGCGGGATATTCCTTTATCCGGGATTACTATTGACTATGTACAACATCAGGTTTCGTTCACTGAAGATATACGGGATGACCCAAAAATTCACAGTGAAGCAACAAATTGTTGTATGAATATGCGGTTCGCACAGGAATGCTTCCCAGAATCAAGAATTTATTTTTCCATCTTAAAACAAATTACTTCCAAAATGTGTTCATAGATGGCGCTGCATCTCCAGTTTTAAGGAATGAGAGCCAATAGGGATTTTTCGTGAGTTTCAAACAGCATTGACGGTGCGGGAACAGTCATTCTAGCTAAGGCGGCTGCAACTGAGAAAGCGCATTGCGTAGATAGATGTTTCGAGTCAAAATCCATAACTACATTTCAGAGAAAGTTTCGTAACATGTTTAAGAAAAACCCTCCGAGTCGAAACAGCATGTTGGACTGACACGAAAAATTTTTAAGAGACTGGAAGCGCTTTAGATAGGAAAAGAAATGGTTGGCCACGAATATCGGATAAGACTACAAGGCATTCGGGAAGCTTACTGTGACGGTACAGCGCCACCTATGAACACAATTGGAAGTAATATTTTTTTACGATGTCAAAAAAAAAAAAAAAAATGGTGAACCTGTGAAGTATTATTGTACAAACCACAGATTCATACGATAATTTGTCGCTTTTCTATGAATTTTTTAAATGTGCCAAGAACCTTCTGACACTATATAATTTCTTTAATTTGTCATCCATTTCATGAATTTAAATTCTTATTCTACTAATTTACATAAATTACAGTGCAATTCAATTATAGGCATACTTTTATATAAACATTTAGAATTTCGTTTTGCATTTAATATAAACCCCGCTTAAGATGTCTCTCCGCTTAAGAAGTCAATCCGCTTAAAAAGTCATTCCGCTTAAGAAGTCACTCCGCTTAAGAAGTCATTCCGCTTAGGAAGTTACTCCGATTAAAAAGTCATTCCTCTTAAGAAGTCACTCCGCTTAAGAAGTCTCTCCGCTTACAAAGTCACTTTTTTAAGTGGGGCCGTGAGAGTGTTGTACCAACGAAGTTTGACTGTATTAACAATAAATTTCTGAAGTTCCAACTTTGTTTTTGTGACCTCTTTTGTGTACGTCTGCTCTAATTTTCACGAACTTTAGAAAAATGAGCAAGAGGTGATTTTTTTCAGAATAATAATGTTAAATATTTTTTTTTTCAGCAAGCGTAGATCAATGATGCCAAACCAATACTTGGATCTCTTCTGGGAATTCAATTTTTTTGTAAAAGAATCTCTTAGAATGTTACTTTGAAAGTATAGTTGTTCATCCTTAAAAAAGGAGCATGAGAAGAAATATATATATTTTAGTTCTTACACAAATTTTTGGATCTTTGCGTTAGGAAGTATTTTGAAGATTGTAAAACTGAAATAAGTATTACTTATTCAATTTATTTCTATTTTTCACAGACCTTCATAGCTTTAATACACCATTTTGCCCGGCCCTTCTCCTAATTTTAACTAAAAGCAATAACTTTTTCTTTTTTTAAACGTTCTCATCATTAATGTTCATAGGGAAATACATTACTTCAGACGTACTAATTTATGCATTCATGTCATAAATAATTGATTCATTTCAGTATTTCGTAGGTAATATCACCTCTTTTAGTGACGTTAATTTAATGAAGTTATCTTCCTGAAGTTAATCTGCATTTTATTAGAATGTAGTAAATTAATTCTTGTTTATATTGAAACACGAATTCTATTATACAAGGTAATATACTGATAAGTTTGCCTAGAAATTTATTAGCATTAGTGAGATGAAAAAGGCTCATAAAATATGCAGATACACGAATGTGTGATATTTTATTTCTTGACTTAGTTCATTAATATGAAGATATTAAACTGTATTAATTAATATAGTTTATTCACTGAAGTAAGAAAATATTTTTTTCCCGTAAAAAAAAGGAAAGTAGAATTTACATGCAACGTCCCCAAAACATTAACTTAAGCTTTTATTAATTAAATATTGATCACAGGCATACGCAAACAATTACAAAGTTACGTAATTAAAGATACAGTGTTTTATGGTATCTATTAAAACTTCCAGGAGATAATATCTAAATAAATGCAAAATTAAAATTTTTATACTGTCCCCGTTCCAAAAAATTCCCAATCAGTGAAATATGCCGCATACTGTGATGAGGTGATGGACAAAATTTCAGCATTCTATCCCCAAACGTGCTTGAGGTATGAAAATAAATACGTGCTGATTTAAGTGGCACGCAAAGAGAAAAAAAATCGAAGATCGTGCTTCGGGGACAGTACAGAGATTACGTAAAAAAACGATGATAGCATGAAAACATACTTTTGCCATCATTGCTTTTATAGAACACTTCAACAACTTTGTTTAAACATATCTCTGAGGTTTTTATGATGAAATTCTGAAATTTTGTACATTACTTATTAATGTGTGGCAAAGTTTTTTAATTCAGAATTCTTCTAATGGGGAGACGTACAAAAATTTTAATTTCGTATTTATTGATTTTTAATCGCCTAAAAATATTAATCGATATCATAAAATTCTGTACCTTGTTTACGTAGCTTTGCAATTTATTGTATGTGTCTACGATCATTATTTAATTTAAAAAAGCCTATGTAAGTCTTTTTGTCAGACTTACTGTATATAAATAATATTTTTCATGTGCTCGTTTAAAGCTTCATTAAAATGTTTGAATTCTTTCAAAAGCAATAACTTTAATACAACGTAGTATCAATGCTGTTTTGGAAAGCCTGTTAAAGAATTGATTGATGATTGATATTATTGTTTGTTTCGTGGTTGTTACTTGTTTGAAATACTGAGTACCCCAGAATTGTTGAACACCATAAAATTAAATTTAAAAAAATCCTAACATAGTAGTATTAAAATGTTAATTATAGCCATAGTTAACAAAATTAATAGCTTTGAATATGAGACCCTATAAACTGGCTCGCACAACACCTAAACGATATTCGATTTCATTTTAAGTATTTGGAAGTAGCTGAGGAGTTACGGAATGAACAGCAGCTGTGATTGGTTGTTTGAGTTCGGGTAAATTAGGAGATGCAGTTATGTAAACAATATCTTTGATACATGAAAAAAAGCCAAAAGGTTCGAGGATCGAATGTTAAAGGATCGAGGATCGAATGTTAAAGGATCGAGGAGGCGACTGAATTTTACCACCGAGATCTATCCAACTGTTCTCGAAATGCCGTTGAGGCTAGCGCAGGTGGAGGTTAGCCATCCTGTTGAAAAATAATATTACCAAATCTTTGCCCCAGTTGCCATATCCACTGCGCTCATCTGAATCTGTTGCCAAAGTCCTTGGCACCTAGCTCCATCTATTGGATGTTTTTGGTACAAAATTATACGAAACGATAATCTAGCACTTTTCTATGTCGGCCATCATTCAAATACTCTGTTCGAACATATAGTTTTTTTTTTTTTAAATTTACTATTGTAAAGTGTCTAACAATTTTGGGCACCCGGTATTTTTCGAAAAGTCGATTTAATGGATTGTCGATTTAATCTTTTAATCGATTTCGAACACATCGGTTATACCGTAGGCGAAAGTACGTTACAGCCGGTGCATAATGTACAGGTTGCCCGAAATTAAATGGCCCCATTTTTAAGTTGTCTACAGGCGCAAGTATTGTTGCGTCTGTTAGAGATGAGTTCGGGCTCATTTTTTGAAGCCCGAGCCCGCCCGAGCCCGAAGACTTTTAATCCGAGCCCGCCCGAGCCCGAGCAATATTATTAAAGTTGGAGCCCGAGCCCGCCCGAGCCCGAAATTTCAGCTAAAGACAAATAAAATTAACTACTTCATTAAGAGGATACAATAAATTTTGGAGCTTACCACACCCTCTAGTCCCCCGTACCGCTATTTTTTGAAATAAGTACGTCTATTTATCCCATGAATCACTTTTTAAAATCTGTTTCAAGGAGTATGTTCAACAAAGAAGAAATTTTTCACGAGCCCGAGCCCGCCCGAGCCCGAACGCAATCGTGAATTACAGAGCCCGAGTCGGGCCCGAGCTCGGGCTCGGGCTCGGGCTGAGCCCGTCTCATCTCTAGCGTCTGTAGACAACTTAAAAATAGGGCCATTTAAGGGCCATAATGAAGGCATGGAAATTATTTTGATTGAATAAAGAAATTAGTTCAAATGTTCGCCTGCAGGGGTCGTTTTTTAATGAATGACACATTTAGCATACCTTTATGATAGCTTACAAATATTATTACAACAAAACATGCTAAACATGACGGTCATCATTCTCAGCTACCATCTGGAATCGTAAGAAAGCATGTTCCAAAGCGTGTTAGGGATTGAGGTCGGGCAAGGAACGCCCGCGGATTGAGGTCGGGCAAAGGAGGCCAAGGAACGCCCCCTAGTGGCGAACATTTGAACTAATATTTTTTTTTCTCTCGAACAAATTCCTATTACCTTCCTTATGTCCTTCACAAAATTTCATAAATTTCTCAACAATAGTCTCGTCTGCAAACAACTTTAAAATAGGGCCATTTAATTTCGGACCACCTGTTCTTGCAAAGTATTATTTTACACTAACTACAAATACATTTGCAAATACATGGAATAAGCTGCCATGTAACATGAAAAGGTCTTTTTCATCGTCCATGAGAACATAAAAATTTATGCGTCACATTAAGGCTTCACACTAGCCTGTCAACTTGATTTGGAAAAATATACCTACATATTTCACGTGGTACATTTTTTTCTCAAAGGAAAAATGTTTTTATGGTTCTGAAATCAAAGCTCAAGTTATCTATGGACTTTTGAGAACACGGAGGTTAAAAGGTTTTATGCTATAAAATTTTATGATCGTTTGTGAAACATACGAGAAGATTCTTTGGGGTATGTATTAAGTTTTTGTATTTGAGAAGTAAATTTTTTTGTGGAAATTTACTATTTTAACATGGCAACTTTTATAGTATAAAGAATGTAAGACAAAATTGCTGTTATTAATTGATTACAAGTTTATTATTTACTAGCGGCTACCCGCGAGTTCGTCCGCGTCGGCTTTAGAATTAGGTCCCGAGAGAAACGAAGCATGTGTGAATAACAAATATGTTTGCGACTAAAGAAACTCCATTTAAATATTATTTGCCTTTTACTTATTTTAAATGAAGTATAATGCATGGTAGTATACTTCAGTTAAAATAAGAGAGTATACTAAATTTAGATTTTTTTCAGGCATTTGGCGAATACAGTTACGACAGTATTTGCGAACTGTTTTGAGTGTTCTTGTAAAAGAAATATTTATGCTATATGCATGAATTTTAGCCTATGTTAATCAGGAATAGTGCAACTTTCTATTAGCGAAAAAGTTTTAGAATCGGTTCTATAGTCACAGAGATACCCATAGAGCGTAATGTATTAGAATTATTTTGAGTGTTCCTGTAAAGGAACTATTTGCGCTACATGCATGAATTTTAGCCTATAATACTCAAGAATAGTGCAGCTTACTATCAGTGAAAAAAGGTTTGGAATCGGTTCAGTACTTACAGAGATACACATAGAGCGTAATGTAATTATTATGAGTACCCCTGTAAAAGAACTATTTGTGATATATGCATAAAAGGTAGCCTATAACACTCAGGGTCCCCCCAGTGAATAAGAGGTTCTGCTCTCAAAACTTGAAGGTGGGAGGTGCCAGGTTCAAACCCCGGTCGCGCCTGTCGACCTAGCCGCTCGCAGTTTTCCGTGTTTTTTTCAAAAACCTCGCAAAAATAAGGGCTAGGATACCTTAGAAAATTCCACACACAGTTATTCTCCATATACGCTTAGGGCCCTATAGGCCTAGGACCATATAGGCTTATTACCATATAGGCCTAGGACCATATAGGCCTAGGAATTTCAATCAGTGAAGAAAGTTTTAAAATCGGTTTAGTAGCTACAAAATTTCCATAGAGCGCAATACATTAGCATTATTTTGAGTGTCTTTGTAAAAGAATTATTTATGCTATATGCTTGAAAGGTTGCCTGTATGTTAATCCAGGGCATAAGCTATCTTCATTACAAATTTTTCCAACCATTTTTGTGTGATTCAGTCAAAAACATCGAAACACATAAACGTATACATTTATATTATTTGTAGGATTTGGAAATTTACGAACTTTAAGAAACACATCTGGACTTTTCTTGGTACTTACCTATTATCCGAGCGGTCATTCCCGCCAAACTGTTTTTTCGTCAAGTGAGTTGCCAAACGTATTCAAAACCATTAATAATTTCATGTGCCCGGCATTTATCTCGGGAAAATATCGCTCGTCTTGGCGGATCGTCGGGATAATACGTAAGTACAGTTTTCTTTATTTATGCTTTTTGATTTGGCGTAAAATCAACATAATTTCCATACTTATTTATGTGTTCCAAATGCATGTGATTTTGCAAATAGAATTTCTGCTTTATTTCAAAAGCATAAATCATTTTGTGCGGGTGATAAAACGGTTTTTAATTAATAGTTAGAAAAGTAATTAAAATTTCCGAGCCTCAGGTACACTTTACCGAAGTCATGCGTCCAGGCATGCTCAAATTTTTAAAGATCTGCTTTCTGTAGATTAGTCTGGAGGACATTCATTTATATTATTAGAGATAGATATATTTGGCATAAAACTGGCATAATTTCCTTATTATTTAATGTTTTTCAGATGCGCGTGCTTCTTTATTGAAGTAATAGCACTCTTGTTAGCTTAAAACATGGATCATATGATACGGGCGAAACTCGCCAAGCATGGCAACGTAAAAACGGTTTTTAATTAATAATTAAAAAAGTAATTAAAAATCTAAAATTCTAAGTAGCCTATAACCATCTCCAGGGTCCCATCTATATCTAAACGAAAATGCATCCTAATCGATTAAGCGGTTTAGGCGTGATAGCGTCATAAACAAACAAAGAAACAAACTCACTTTCGCATTTATAATATTAGTTAGGATTTCATTTAAATAAAAATAGCATCATTTTGATTTTCTTAAATGTAGTTGGCGAAATGTTTGTATCCAACATTTTGATGTTTTTGATTACAAAATCCTTTTTTCAAAACCTATAAGCGCAATTTTGTACTCTTTTGCGTGCTAATTTTTATGTATAATAGAATATGATAGTTGTCATAGATATTTTAAAAGATTATTTCTATATGCATAAAAAATGTAGTATCAATTTTTGGGGATTTTAGCGGCCACCGAATTTCAACCGCCAAGCAACTAGACATATGGCCAAGATGGTGGCCGTAAAATTTATCGAGAACATCTGAATTCCTACAGACGGGTTCCATCTAGGTCGGAGCTTATGTTTTGGGACTGTAATCTAAATGTTGCCAAGCAAGCTCGGTGGCAGTGTTAAACCACAAGAGACATAATATCTTCCATGTGTTTTGGAACCATTCCATTTGTTTTGTGCACCACACTCATAATTTATATTTGTATTTTGTATTTTGACAAGCCTACATGTGCAGTCCTGTCGTTCACCTCCTTCGTATAATAAAAAATAAATAATAAATAAATAATAAAAATCCTAGTTTTGTGGCAAAACTTTGAAATAATCGAATGTTATACTTTAAAGCGTAAAGAATGATTACACCGGTCTACAAGATTTTTGGGTCTGACATGTTATATTTTAGTTTTTCCTACGCCAAAACTAATTTAAATAATTTTTTTAATGAAAGTTTGCTTTTGTAGAAATTAAAGCAGTTTTTCCTACGCCAAAACTAATTAAAATAATTTTTATAAATGAAAGTTTGCTTTTGTAGAAATTAAAGGAATTTTTCAATTTTTTGGCAAAAATCACTGATTCTTATATTTGTTTTATAATACCACTCTAAATTATGATCAGAAAAGTTTTTTCTGGATATAAAAGTCTTTTTTATTCAAGATTTGGGATAAACAATAACGTAAATGTAAAATAATAAGAAATTAATGTCTAAAAGTTAATATTTTTCGTATTTCTTTTATGTTCGTATGAGCAAATAATAATACAAATAATAATCTTACAAATAATACTACAAGCAATACTACAGAATAAAAATAATACTAATACAGTTTACTTTCGGGTTAATCAAAGTGCTGCCATCTGTCGTTTATGAAATAAATTAAAATAGACTTACCGACGTAAATCAGACAAAAGCAAACTTTAAGAACTAAAAATGAATATATATATATATATTTTTTTTAATGTCTGGAATCAGAATTTAAGCATGAGAACAGAACCCCCCCCCCAAAACTTTTTTTTTGCTGACCGGTGTTATTTTCCGTTAAAAACATAAAGGAGTTCTGTAATGGTTTATTCAATATGGATATATGTCCTTGTACGGTTTAATTCCAAAAACCCTCTCATTATTCTCTTAATATTATTTAATTAAAAAAAAAATCCTAATTTTTGGGACAAAAATTTGAAACAATCCAATGAAGTATTTACAAGGATAATGAATGGTTATTTTCCATTGAAAACATTAGTCACTTTTATGAGGGTTTTATTCAAAATTAATATATGCCGTTAAAGGGGTTAATTCCAACTTATATATCATTATTCTCTTAATACCAAAATGCTTAAGATATTCTTGTAACATTATTTTATTTCGTGGAATTTTTTTTTTTCACGTGACCCTTTCATCACGATTAATTTTTATTGTATACCAACATTTGCTTCGTGCCCAACTGGATTTATTCCTTCAGAAAATGCATCATGGGAAAATAATTTTCATGGACTGTTTAATTTCTTAACGAAGTCTTCGAAGAATTTGAATGCAGCTCTAACGAGACACATAAATAGTAAAACTTCTCCGCTTTGACACACGTAATTCACAAAATCATCACGAAAACTTAACATATTTTTGGAGATAATTTTTTGAAATCTTTTCTAAGAAGAGAACGAATAGTTTCTAAAATGTCTTTTCCTTATTCATTTGAATACATATACCGGATGCGTTGTAAGTTAGCGCAAACTTGAAAAATTCCTCGAAAACGAACAAATAATGATAAAAAATAGCGGTTAATACAGATTGGATCAGGAAATTTATATATATATGTAATAACAAAACACCCTTTGATGATTTAATCTAGTTTAAAGTCATCTAAAAAACCATCTTTGTGAAACAGAGTACTTTCCCTAAAGTTTGTTTCTTGGCCAGACAAATATTGCTTTTAGAGACAATTTTTGAGAGCACTTAACCCATTTATGCCTAGTGTCCCTTTTTTGGGACGGCATTTTCGCTATTAGTCGAAAACGTTATTTATTTTTCCTAGGCTTTATTCATGAGTACTGAGCCTCAACTCAACAAAATATTTTAACATGACCAAGTAGGATGTTGATATTTCGATTTTTTATGCATAATGATTTTAAAAGAAATCATCCCTTGTTCAAGAAGTTGACATCAGAAATATATCTATTATTTCTGTTATCAGTAAAAATCGAAGAAAGTCGCAAAAATATCCAGGCACAAATGGGTTAAGAATCAAAAGTGCAAACTAGGCTGAAATGACAGGCGTTTGTGGTTTGTGGCAGCCCAACATAAAATTCTTCGGCTAAGTAAGTAAATGACATCCCTTTAGTGAACCAATTATCTGTCTTGACCCTCCTCTTGCACCCTAGCGACAAGTTTAGGAACTGGGGGATATATTTGTCAGGATAGGATTTATATTCAAGGGGATAATACCATCAGAAATTTTTCGAATAAAAAATGTGAATTTATACTGCCCCCAGACGAGAAAATTCCGCATTAGTGTAATTTGCCCATACACACTAATGAAATGATGAACAAAATTTGAGCTATGAATCCTAAAAAGTATCGGAGAAATGGAAAATAATGTATGCCGACTTGAACCATTTTTTAATGGCTCTTGACAAGAAAATAAAATCACGTCGGAAAATTGAGTTTCAGGAGTAGTACACAAATTATGAGAAAAATCAATGAGTGCATGAATACAGTCAGTGTGTCCCTATCATTAACTTTACGTTAACATATCACTGAGCCTTTTCATGATGAAAGGCAAAAACTTTGTACATCACCTAATTAATGCACGGGTCACATTTTACTAGCTGAGATTTTTTTTTTTTTTATGGTGCTGTTTAGAGATAAAAGGTTTGTATTTATTTACATTTGATCTCTAAAAAAATTTTAATCGATAACATAAAATCCTTTATGTTTTTTGCGTAACTTACGTAGTTTATTGTGTGTGTTCTGATCAATAATTAATTAATAGAACTCTAGATCAATATTTTTGGTACGCCCTCTATAAAGCAGAATACTAATAAGGAAGAAAAAAAAAAAAAACATATTGGTCGAACCATTTAACACAATCGTTGGTAAATTTTTATTTTACTTAAATAATTAATTTCAAAAGAGTTATTGATAGTTTTAGAAGTTAAATTAAAAAAAAACACTTTTATTTATTTATTTTGATAACCACAATCTAACTTTAACATACACGCATCTATATTCTGTTTCAATGCAACCCAACACATCAACTATCTTATTCTAAAACAACGGAGAACATCTGTATTGTTGCCATTACGGGAATCACCGAAAGTAAACTTTACAATAGGAAATCATTTCCGATCGTCGGAGAGATATTACACAGTGAAGAGAGGCAATCACGATTTCACAGTACAAGACGCTGCAGAGAGCGTTGTGTCCGTATATACTTTCAGTAATTGACGCAAATCAATACTCGGCACCGCAGCTCATCACTTAACTTAATGATTCGAATCTGCGGATGGGGCCGCATTAGGCGCACTTTTGCGTCTGTGGAAAGTAGTAGTAAGTTCTCTGCCGGCATAATTAAAGCTGGGAGAATAGATTGTGGTTACCATGGGAACATCATAATGGTCTGGAAGAATAGTTTTTGAGGGGGAGTAACTGATTGTTGTCAAACGAATGAAGAAAATTAAAGATGTGGAATTTCTTATCTGCGTTTTAATTTTTTTTTCTCCCACTAGAGTGCTATTTCTTCACTCCAGGGTTTTCTGTCGGCATATTTTGTGAACCGATTTCCATTGACACGTTTTCACTGCATTTTTCAGTAGGGTTGCCAGATGCTCGGTAGGGGGGGGGGATAAAATATTAAAAGTCTACAAGATTCGCAATTTTTGGTGATTTATTGACATGTTTGGCACCAGAAATCAAGTCCTTAAAACTGAAAATTCTTAGGGACGTCTTTCACATTTGGCTATAGAAACTGGCGAACCCTGCAATTTATTAAAAAATAGAAGTATAGTTAGAACATGTCTCGCGAAGATTGTTAAGCAGTTTTAGAAGGATACAGATTTCTATTCTAAAGAAGTGTTACATGGAACAAGGAAGACAAATACGGTACACTCATGGTTTATGATGCCCATTCCAAACGGTATTTATAAAGGTGAAGCACGCTTAGAATTTAGGCGAAAATTGTAAAACAGTTTTAGTAAGCACATTAAATATAGATTTCGATTCCAAAGAAGTGTTTTATGGAACAAGGAAGAAACATACGACACATTCCTTAGTACTTCAGTGCGTATTTAAAATATAAAAGTAATTCAAATTATTTTTTCCTTTTTTTGGCTAGGATATATCCAGCTAAATAAGTGTAGTTGCTTTTTTAGAGTACCTTTTAATATGTCAAAAGATTGCCCGATAGAAATTTTATAAATAAAAATGTTAGTAATGTAAAGTTTGCAAGGCCCACCCCCCCTCTACACAGGATGCAAATAATGCTTCATTTATCAATTCTACTTTAAACTTTCAATCTTCTTCATTTTTACACAACTGAAAAACCCTTCTCCAAATAGATTAGTTTTAAAATTAGTTTAAAATTAGAAAATTCTATAACTTGGACGAAATTGGGCCTTAAAAGAATCCAGTTACGCAATACAGTTTTAAATTTTAACAACAGAGTTTATTACGTGCGTTTAAAAAAGTGAGATATTTATGTTGCATGTAATTTCTCAGTAAATTTTTATTGTTTTCTATTTATCGCTTTTTTTTTGCTATTCAAGAGAGGTTAAGTCTGTTTTATTGTTATGACCTTATTATTACGACTTTTTATATATAACAAGCGAGTATAAAAATTTATTTTAAGTCAAACGGTTTTACTGAAAAAAAAATTTTGGATTTTCACCAAATGTCGCCGAAATTGGCGCCGTTTGATGATACATGAAATTATACGGTCATCAGAACTAGAGGTGTGTACTAAATATCAGATCAAACTGAAAGTGTGTAATGTTTGACGCCAAACTTGACGATTAGTACCTAATGTCGCCGAAAATGGCGATATTTGAAGATACAGAATGCATCAAATTGTATTGTCATCAGAACTAAAGGTGTGTGCCAAATTGGACGATTTGCGCCAAATGTCGCCGAAATTGGCGATATTTGAAGATACAGAATGTATCAAATTGTATTGTCATCAGAACTAACGGTGTGTACCAAATATCAAATCAATCTGTCAACAGGAAGGGGGTCAAATTTCAATTACTAAATTTGACCCAAACAGGGTGAACTAAACAAAACCCTTTAATTCCTGTTAGAAGATTTCTACAGTCCGGAATCGGTAAATGCATTTTCGTAAAACGCACTCAATCGTACATTTTGCGAAAATCGCAGTGCATAAGCATGACTCAAAACAAATCAAACAGCATTCGTCGATGGGACACTGAATTCCAAAAAGGCAATTATGATTTCACCGTTCAAGACGGCATCGCCTGTTCTATTTTCTGTAAATGTCGCAAATCAATACTTTCTACCGCAGCTGTTCATTTAAAAAGGATCTGAATGTGACACTTTGCTACATTTCTCTACACTGCAAAAAATATTCCTGTAAATCAACAGAAAAAGTCTGGCAGCAAAAAGTTGCCAGAAATATTCTGTAGGCAGAAATTTTCTGTTGCCAGGAGCTGTATGTTATATGACAGAAAAATTCTGTTCCCTACAGAAATTTTCCGTATACATATAAAAGTCGTTTCCAAGCAGCGTTTTACTGTTGATTTCTGTATACAGAAACTATCTGTAAGGGTTACAGAATCTTTCTGTTGAATAACATTTATTACTGTCGACAGAAAATTTCTGTATACAGAAATTTTCTGGCAACTTTTTGCTGCCAGTAATTCTTCTGTATACAGAAAATTCCTGTATACAGAAATTTTCTGGCAACTTTTTGCTGCCAGTAATTCTTCTGTATACAGAAACTTTCTGTACACAGAAAGATGTTACATTCTGGCAACATTTTGCTGCAGTTTTTCTGTTAATTTACAGAAATAGTATTTTTAGTTATTTCATATATTACTATCGTATTTCTCCAAATGTTTAAATTTTTTTATACAAATCTTTTAAAAAAATTAATAAATTTACAAAAATATAATAGTAATACATAAAATAAATATAATACCAGTAAGTAGTTTGGTATTATATTTATTTTATTATTACTATTATATTTTTGTAAATGTATTAAAATTTTTAAATATATGTATAAAAACATTTAAACATTTGGAGAAATATAATAGTAATATAGGAAATAACTAAAAATACTATTTCTGTAAATTAAGAGAAAAACTGGAACATCTTTCTGTAAAAGTAGCCATATTTTATAAATAAGTAACATTACCAGCATAACTGTTGGTGGCCTTATGATGACATGTAAAAGTGCTTAGTTCATTTACTTAACTTTTTGTGACACTGACAACCACAGACAAACAAAATTAGAAATATTTCTGACAAGAATAAAAATTGATTTTTCTTTTTTTAATCACTGAATCTGAACTTTTTGTGTTCAAAATCTGTACTTAGAGATATAAGTATACTCATACTTTAAAATAATCTTAATAGACACAAATAACTCTTCAGTTAACAGTAAATTAAAATATTAAAGGTCTGAATTAAACATTCTGTGTGAGTAATAATTGAGAGCTGTTTCAAGAACACTAGTACTTACCGGAGCCGCAACTACTGTATACGACACCTGGGGTCAAACCTTAATTAGGGTTCCCCTCCCAAGGAGCGATAATTGATCTTGGCACCCCCTTTAGCACAGCACCCGCATCATGTGCCCCACTTATTTCAACAAGAGAAATAAGCATTCTTTTCCCATGAAAAGATAGGAGGATGAGTGTATTTGTAATGAAAACTTTTACATATCATTTATAATCATGCCATTAGAGCTCTAAAGCAAAAAAATTATCTATAGCAGAGCTTGACAACCTGCAGTCTGTCTAAAAAGGAGAAAGAAAATGAGAGAATTTTACACTTTTCCTATCATTTTAGAAATACACAAAGTATTCGATTTCCAGTATAATGAAACCATTGGTTGAACTCAGCAGCAGATCAAGAGAAAAATATGGGGGGAGAAAAACAAATGCTGAAAATTTCACCTTTTATTTTCCTGCACGCTTATTTTATTTATTTACTGTTTTTTTTATTCTTTGGTTAGAATCTGGCAACTAAATAATTGTTTTATAATTAGTTGGCACTAATTGCAGGATAAAAATTAAGCATAGGTATCTAACTAGTGAAAAACAAATGAAGAATTATCCAACATCAGAGAGCATTTTCTCTGCTCTGCTAGGGTTCATTTTTGAACTACACATTTTAGAAAGCAACACCAAAAGCGATCTTCTTGCAAAAATAAATAATAATAATTCTTATTTATATAGTCAAACTTGAATAATTCAAAGTTGAAATTTTGAATTGATCATGCTCGAGTTATCCAAGTTTTGCTGGTCAATAATGAAACTACACTCAATACTTTTTAATCTTGTTCACTTAAATTAAAAATAACTCATTTCAGATTCTATTTTAAACTCTACAGTTACAAGAATGCATTGGTGCCATAAGTTGTTAAATTGAACCATTAAAGGAAAGTCACTTCTAGAAAAAACTCTTGAAAATAAATGGAAAATGCATAAATTATAAAACAAATAGAGCATTAAATGGTGCATTAAAAAATAATCTGATTTTGAATGCTATTGTAGCTATTTTGCATTTTTTTTTTTCCCCAAATTGTGTAGCAACTAGAGTTTTCAAAATTATCTGGAACCACACATACACTTTACTACTAGCATAGGTAGTGACGCCTGGTATTCTCGGAAAAATCCAAAACATTTAGACTGAAAAGTTACAAAATTAGTTAATTAAAATTATTAGCTACACTGTAAAAAAAAAAAAAAAAAGAATCTGAAGTGGTTACCTTAAAATATGGGGCAGCTCTTGTATTTTAAAATTGCAGGAACGTTTCTGCACTAGGCGGGTACGGTATTTATAAATGTTTCTGCATATTTTGGAAAAATATTTTAAATATTTTCCCATTTTTTTTTTGCAAAGGTTTCCAGCATAAAAGGTGAATAGACGTGTAACATTTCAGTATATTTCGGGTGAAAATATTCAGTAACCCCTCTTTTTATTTCACAAAGGTTTGCGAATTAATATGCAATATTCCTATTAATAAATTGAATTTTATTAATTTAATGAGTTTTAAAATAAGTGTTTAACTTATGACTGCTTTTTTTGCAAAAGAAAATCTTAAAATATGAAAAAGTAATTTTTTACTATCATAAAGTCCATAAAAAAAAATCTTAATAAATTACAAATCTGATCGTGGTTCCCTGAAATTTGTCATACTAAAATTGTACATTGGATTTCTTTTCCCCCTCTATGAATCTCAAACAAAATAAAAAGGTTCTTTATAGAACCTTTTTTTTTTTGTTTGAGACAGTTTCGAGAGGGTTGAAACAAATATTATTAGCTTACTTTCGGCAGTTCATTTTATACTTAAGAAAAAAACTGGAATAACTCCACTGACTTTCCGAACTCTTGATCCTTACCAAGCATTTAAATAAATTTAATCAGCTCAATCAAATGTAGGTATTCAGACACTAGTGTACTTCAAATTAATTGATGTATATGGCCGCAATGTATAAGAATAATATTTTGTAGCCCTAGATAATAAATAAAATAAAAAAAAAACACTGCAAGCCCTCCACGTACTAAAATCTATACAGTGTGCAAGACACGTGACCTATAACACGCTACCTAATTGAGCACTCTTTAGATGTACTACACCTTTCAAGAATTTGTGCCATAATGTATAAGAATATTTCGTAGCACTGTACTTAACATCTGTGCCTCTACCCACATCAAAATCTATACAGGTTGTGTGACTGTGACCTATGAACTTTTATTAAAATGCACCATTTAGGCACTAGCGCACTATAAATGATTTGCATCTGTAGGCCATTATGTATGAGAATTTTTTTTTTTTAACCCCGTGAACAGTGATCGCAACAACACCTCTAGATGTGAATACACACCTTAGAAATTTCGGAATATGTGTTTTTACGCATTGCTTTTCCATATAAAATTAGGTATATTTTGATAAATAATTATGATTTGTGATTTTAAATTTTAAAAATCAATTTTTGTACTAGTTTTTGTTGAACTGATATTTATGTACCTAGATTATAAAAATCAGTTATTATTTATGTGTCAAATGCTATTTAATTATGTATTTGAAAATTTAGCATGTTCGTTGTTTTAATTACTTGTTTGGAATAGAAAAATACTTCTAAAAAGGTTAAGGAGTACTTTTTACTCATCTGAAAAAAATCCTAGATGGATCACTGCCCATGAACAAATTATCAGCTCTATGCACACCAAAATCTATGCAGGTCATGTGATTGAAACCTATAACATACATAACCAATTAGCACTCAATTGAATGCTTCATTCAGACACCAGCACACTTCAGACACTAACACACTTAGGCCTATAGATAGAAATGAAGAATTTCTATCCATAGGCCATAAATTTTTTTTGTAGCCCTGTAAACAAATTTATAAGTCATATATACACCAAAATCAATAACGTTTGCATGGCAATGGTCTATAAGATGCATACCAAATTTGAGCTCAATCGAATGCACCATTTAGGGAGCTATCGTGTTCACTCATACACACACAGATACATGCTCAAAAGTTAAAATAACATGAAAAAAAATTTTTTTAGTAAAAGTTTTCAACAATATTATATATGCCATAAAGTATTTTATTTTAGAAAAGTAGTATATACATTACAAATTATCTTTTCTAAACATTAATGATGCAATACAGATACACAGGACTTCTCTCTGCAAGTAAATTGATACATTTCCTGAAAGAAAGAAAAAGTAAAATCAGATACATTTTTAAATATATTTGATAAATTTGCTGGACGATTCCACTGTTATGTGTGCGACATCTGTAAACTGCTTTTCTTTAACTCCTTTTTCATAACTCAGCATTGAAAAATCAAGTATCAATATTATCTTGCTTTACATCCTTTTATAAAATGAACATATACCACAATAAATATAATTATCTGCAAACATTTTTATATTTAATTATTAATTTTATAAAATTTGTAACATGTGTGAAAACTTATGGGTAACACACAGGACATTGGAAACCTGTCCTGCTCAGCAAACTCCTAAATAAAAAAAAAATATTTCATTTTTATACTCTATGACACTATAGGTTTCCCGACCATATGATTATGTCTTTGGTTATAGTGAGCCTCTGGGGAGCAGCAAATTTGATTTGAAGTCACCCCTGCAGGGAGGGCGAGATTTTGGAGATTTAAGGCAAAGAGCAGTTATCTCACTTGTTCTGGAGTTCGTTCACTATATCCAAAGTTCTGATGTCCGATAACAATAGAACAATACAAAACTAGAATTTTATACAAGTACTGAATGTTTATTAAGTAAATCAAACATAATGGATTGCATTTATAAGTCTAGAACTAGTTAAGTAAAATAAACACAATTAATCGCATTTATGGAAATAATGTATATTCCATTAAGTTGGAAAAAGGAGCTAAGACTTTTAGCATATATTCATTGAGGATGGAAAAAGAATCTATATTCATTGAGGATGGAAAATGAAATCGTCTTAAGTCAAGACGAAATTTCAACTTTTAGTTCACTTTTGTTAATGAATGCTTTTAAAGGATAGGATGGATTGCAGCATTGAAAATGTTATGACCCCCTCCCCCCCCCCTTGTTTAATATAATCAACTTAGTCTAGACACTGGCAATTCACCTGTACAGTGGTCACCACTTATTTCGGTTAGTGGTTTATCCTGTGAGCCGCTTATTCTGGTCAAAATTGTTATGAACAGAACAAAATGGCCAAACAGCACTGTCCACCGGTTACCTCGGTAGTGAGTGCTGCTTTTATCCAGTTAAGTAATCTGGAGATTGGGTAAAAATTTTGACGCAATTAGCTTTTAGGGTCATGTGGAAGCCAGTCAAAGATGACTCATATTTGTGTGGAGGTGTTACAATAATTTAATCAAAACAATTGTTAAATACACTTTAATAGAATTTTAATAAAAATAATGATCAAATCTGACACCCTGAACGAATCAGGCACCCGATGATGATGATGACAATGGTGTGCACCTGAACCACATGAGTAGATTCGCTGAACACTACAGACATTTTATGTAGAGCTTTTGAGGAGAATAACATAAATGGTTACCTCTTTTCACCACTAAGTTAAATTCAGTTTGCGCTAAAATACAATATATACCCTTAAAACAGCCTTTAATCTCAGATTTTCTCCCCAAGTTGTAATAGTTATTTTTTTTTCTTTATTCTTAAATATGTTCATATGTCAAACTATTGAATAATATTGTTTATATATTTTGTTTTAATTCACAATTTTTTTTATCTTCAATATTTCATACTTTGTCTCTTACTTTTACTTTGGTCCCGCTGTTTATTTCGGATTTCGGTTATTCCAGCCAGTTTCAATCCGTTTTGATGTAACTGGAATAAGTGAGGACCACTGTATTTTGGAACAGGAGCTTGATAATCTTTCTCTCTACTTGAACACTAAAGAGACACTCTTCGTGGGAATAGAACAACATTGCCCCTACTCGTCCAAAAATTTTTAAGTTCACTATAACGGAAGTCGTGGTTCATTAAAACTGAAAAATGCTATGTGCATTTCTAATGTATGTGAGTCAGGACTAAGGAAATGTGTTCACTATAGCTGAAAGGTCTCTATATCTGGAGTTGACTGTACATATACACAGAGAATGCTGTGGCTTTTTTAATTTATAAGTTCTAGGGACTTACGGAGTCTTTCGCTGACATTTTTCCTTTTTAGATAATGTAACAAAATAATGAAAGCATTTACAAGTCTAACATAGGCATAAAGAGGGGTTCACAAGTATGATTAAGGTTTTAAAAAAGGCAGTTCTGGAACCCAGCGATTCAGAAGAAAAAAAAAAAAGCTTACAATATACGCTATAGCACTTCAGCATGATCTCTGCATACGAAATTACCAAAAGCTTAATATGAGGTATAATCCAAAAGTTTGGGGACAACGTGTAAAATTCTTTACCCTGAATAGTTCACATCACCGAAGTACTACATCCACCTTCAAAGTAGTCACCTTGGGCGACGATACACTTCTGCCAACGATCGTATAATTTCTGGAAGCCATTTTCCCCAACCTCCCATAAGGCTTTTTGCAAAGCTGCTTTCATCTCTTCAGATGACACAAAAGTGTTTCATCTCTTCTGATGAAACAAAACGGCATCCCTGTATTATTATTTTTTAATTAATGGGAAACAGGTGAAAATCACATAGGGCTAGTCGGGTGAATAGGGGAATGTGAATAACCTGGGTACTTTGTCAATTAAATCACCCAATATTGTCATTCGTTATTCTTTTTGTTCAGTAATCAACAATCGAGGGACAATGTGCTGGGACACTTGGTGTATGTTGAGACCTTCCATTGGAATGCACTGACAACTTGTATATAAGTGTCTAGACTCTGCGATTTCTACAAGTGTTTGACGACGATCTTTTCAAACACATTCAAGACACCAATGAAATATTTTCTGTATTCCATGAAGTCGAAAGTCGGCCAACATTGTCCAACGATTCTCAGCCCTCTTTAAAATGCAGATGCCATTCATAAACCTTCGATCTCGTCATGGTAGATTCATCATACACATTTCTTAGCATTTCCAAAGTCTCTATTGGTGTTTTACCTAACTGTTGACAGAATTTAATGATACAGCTCTGCTCAAGAAAAGCCAATTTTCTTATGTCACCAAGCTAAGACAACTGACTTCGGAAAGTAACAGCTGTGAGTGCTGTTCGTCCGCATGACATGGGATAAATCAACTCAGTCAGGTAGGGGTAGGTTGGGAGAATCCTTTCCAAGCAATTTAACTTTAGGTACTTACTTTCGCCACATCATCAGGAATAACCACAGTCCCGGAATTTTTGGATCATACTATGTATAAGCTAATATAAAGCTTTCAGCATAAAATGCACACATAATCAATACTCTCCTTAATTGTCATTTTAATTGTAAATAAAATATAACTTTTCAAATTTGTAATTAAATACTAAATAAAGATTAATTAAAATTCATTTTATATTATTCATAGGTAAAACACACAACAGTATATTATATGTAAAACTAAAAAATCTTGGTCATGAAAAAATACCTTTTACAAAATTAAACACTAATAGCAGCATACTTATATTTTGCAATATTAATAATTTAATAAATATGCTATGATAAATGTAATTAATCTGGTAACTATGCTTAATCGCATCATGCTTTGAGTTTTACAAAACATATTTAGCAGTTTTTCAAAATTATGTTTCTAATTGAGGATCAGAAAAAAATCCTCCTATCCCCACCCCACCCGATAAAGAAAAGTAGAAAACCATGTCAAGTAGTGTTACCCAGTAGAAAAGCCTGCATTTCTGTAATATTATTAAACATATTAGATTATTTTTCACTCATCTTAAAATTCAATGACTTAGGATATTTTATAATATGAAATTAACATATTAAAGTATAACTAAGCAATAATATTTGTAAATACATTTAAAAATCTGTTAAAAATACCTTTTTTCTCTTCGTTCTGAAATTATTTAGCTGAATATATAGCAGAATTTGGCCAAATATCTGTTCAGTATTCGGCCTACCAAATTCACCAGTGTAGAGATGTCCTGTGTCAATTACAGTTGACGTTACATTACTGGAAAGAAGCTTTTTCTGATTGAGCCATCAAATCGCAGGACACTTCCCCCTATGCATGTTACAACACAGGTATAAAAATCACTTGCAGACAGTAGGCCACAAAAAATTTAAAGGTATTACACAAGAGCAAATCAAGCAGTGATATCATAAACGATCACTTTTATACACTTGGGGCTGTTATTTTGGTATTAATAACAATTTCTGGGATTATATTTGTTTCTTAAAAGAAAAGAATTCCTTAGGATGATTTTTCAAGAATTTCCAGGTAATCACAAGAAAAAAATAATTATTAAGTGTCTAAAGCATTACAACAATTAAAATTATTTGTTTCTTCCTCCTACATACGTACCAACATTCCGTTATTGAAAATCTTACAGAACACAATAAAAATCAACTAAAGATTAAATGTTTATCCTTACAATACAGTTTAATTATAAATATCCATTTTATTAAATAAAATTCAAAGCAAGTTATGGAGAAATCTTTTTTCATAGTATGAAAATCAGTTATGATTTTTATAAGCTGATTAATGGAAATACAAATTTATATCAACATCTGTAAAAGAAAGTCATAAATGATCAACATACCTAAATTTGTCATAAGACAGATTGTTATTATTTAAGAGAGTGTTCAAATGTGAGAGGAAAATATATATGATACACCCCACTAGCGAGTGGGGACATGCAACCAGTGTTATATATATCAGTCTCAAATAATATCCAATTTCAAATCTAAGGCTCTCCAAAGTGCCAACATACACCATTTTGCAAGATTTTTTTCAGGGAATCATTCGAAGCATCGACTTAATAGCAATCAAAATGAGAAATATCTGTCACTTATATGGTTCGATCACCAAAAAGTAAAGCAGGCATTTATTTGAAAAGAAGCAGCATTTTAAAAATTATAAACTATAACGAGTTTTATCATTAACTCTGATGTACTAAATGCAAAGATTTCAATTCTCTGAAATTTGGCGGAATTCCCCAACTTAAATCAATTTACTCAATGTGGTGAGAATTCTGAAGATAGATCGCTTGAAATCCCTTAATAAGTGCATTATTTCTGATCAGATAATTAAAATTTAACGCTGTATTCCACTAAAACCTATACACTTATTTTCAAAAATGCTATTTCCTTAAGCTCTCAGTATATTGTGCCAAGCCTAAAACTGTGCAAACCACTAGAACTTACTTTCTCAAAACCGGCATATCAGCCATTTTATCTTTTGCCAAACTAACAAATTTTACATAATAGCCTCGGAAATCTTCAATCCTTATTTTGCATACAAAACATGTCATTCCTGCTCTGATTTCCCATGCACATGATATTATAATTAAAAAAATAACTTTACAAAAATAAACTAACAAAAAAATCATTATTATTCTTTTATTTTTACTTATTTAAGAATTGAAAACATTTTATTCGGCAAAATTGCAACCCATGACAACCACGATGCTCATTTCACACGTTTTTCACTATGGGAATGGGGGTTACAATTACAGAAAGCTTTCTATGTGGAAATCATAAAAAAATCTAAACTCTGGGAACGGGTGGACTTTCAAAGTTTTAAAGTGGACTATCATTTACTCCATATTATTTTACACATCTGTGCAAAATTTCAGGCTGATTGGTCCATTTTTGTTTATTTGTATACGGTCTAAACCCACTAACACAGTTTCATTCTTATTATTACTTAGATTTCTGTGTATCAAAAGCATACATTTATAAAAAACATTAGTTAAATTTACACATTTAAGCTATTAATAAATGGTGGTATCTATGACAAGTTAGAGAGAAAATGGAGTTTCTGCTGGATAAGCAAAAAAATCAATCATATCTTTATCTCATACGGTTTTCAATTTAATAAATTTACAAGCATAATTTAGCTGAACATTAGTGACTGAGGTACCAAAGTTAAAAAAATTGTTTTTAAAAATTTTGTTGAATAAAAACACTTCTTTCTAAAAATCTTACAATAATGCCAATTAGATTTATAATAATCTTACAATGTAATCAATTTCTTACATTAAACCTTACATGTTGGCAGCAATGCTTCTAGCATAAATAATGTTAATTCATTAAATCAAACACAGTTCCATATTAAATTCTGCATATAAAATGTCAAAAATTATTTCAAGGGTGAAATGAGTTTTAAAAAAAACACGGTACTTACGTATTATCCTGCCAATCTATTTTTCCGTCAAATGAGTTGCCAATCGTATTCAAAACCGTTGATAATTTCATATACCCGGCATTTCTCTTGGCGAAAAAAAAAAAAAAAAAAAAAAAAAAAAAAATCGCTCGTCTTGGCGGACTGCAGGGTAATACGTAAGTACCAAAAACACTTTATCGATTAACAGGATTTTGTTCAACCCAAAAAATCCCAGGTGGGTTTAAAAAAGCCCAACTGAAAAACTTAAATGGTTTTTTTTTTTCGAAATTTCAAATTTAATTACATAGGTAATACATCTCTTGATATCAGACACCAATTGCAGGGTTCAATGCATACGATAATTGGGTTTGTATTGCAGCCTCATCACAAAATTACAAACGATTAATATGGCCCTTTACAAAAATGCAATCAATTATAACAGCACTTCACTGTCACTTAACCTGTTTTATCAATTATTTTAACAAAATGTATTTTACTGGAAAAAAATTCCTGGATCAACCCCTGACTTGTAAAAGGTCTGTAGAACTTTTCATAGGGCACCTATGAAATTGGGGACAACTTTTGTTAGTAAAACAAGCTTATACTGATAGTCTGTACACAAGGTTAATGGTAAACAACTCCATTTACTAAACAGTATTAATACGAGCAAAACCGAGCAATATTACGCATAAACAATGGGGGAATAATTCCGTAAGAGGGGGCAGGTTTAATTGGCAACATTGTTTTTGTCTTCAACGTCTATATATAAGAAAATATAAAACCAAAACTACAATACACTTATCTAAGGACCTTCTTAAAACATTTCTAAACATATTTCAAATGCAATATAAAACAAATTGAACATAACCAAAACACTTAGCTCTACACTGCCCCCGCTTACGGAATTCACCGCAACAATGTAATATTTGTCTTAAATAAAAGTACTAAGTTTATAATAAAAGCAAAACTCGTTAAAGCTTTTTATTGTTATTATTATTCAGTGATGAATGCTAGAAAACAGAAAATATAAGTGGGAAAATATAAAATATTCCAACTTGAAGCTCTATTTTCCAGGTTTATAAAGAAAAACTAAACTTACCATGAGATTTCTCTGGCAATTTATGAGCTAATTTTTAATCCCGGTGGCGTATGAATCTCAAATCGTATCATTACTTTAATTTTAAAATTGAAAATTAGTGTTTCTCTGTTTCTTTTTTACAGATATATATAAAAAATATGACTAGAGTAACAGGAATTGAATATAATCACAAATTATTTTGACTTTGCAATCGTAATTCCCATACACCGATACGGAAAAAAACGTAAACAATGCATTTCATAAATAAACCAAGGAGAGTGGTTTTGTTGAACAGTGCCGTTCTTAAACCTCATAAGTCTAATATATATTTAACTGTTTCTGTAAAATACTTCAATAAAATGAGAGTAATGATTAGAAACCGAGAAAATTAAATTTATCCAGGCTTTACTAATTGTTTTATAAGAGAAATAGGTTACGTGTAAACATTAGGCTTAACGGCTTTAAAATACACGTCGTTATTTTTTAAAGCATGAGTTTTTTTGAAAAAGTAATATTTCTTAGCAGAAAGATTTCAGAAAATATAAGTAAAAATTTAAAAAAATTACCTTTAAAATCATTTTTCAATTCTTTACGGATCCTCAAGCGTTTCACGTCGTAAATGGTTGTTTGTGTTTGGTTCGCCGCCACCGCCACCGGGCTGCCACAGCTACAGATAAACGTCGTTAAAATACAAAACCCGCTTTATAACATAAAATATAGCAAGTTTACGTGGAAAGCATGGTTAAATTCTGCTAACATTTTTTTTCTGTTGGAAAAATGACAGAATAGTTCTGTATTTTTAAGATTATTTTTTGCAGTGTAATTCTCTCCCTCACCCACATGATCAAAGCTTGGAGAACATATTACAGTTACCGTGGAAATGTTTATAACTGTCTGAAAGAATCGATTATTTGAGATGAGTCGGCATATTGTTGGATGAAAATCAAAATTTAAGATGTGAAGTTCATTATCTGTGTGGTTGTTTCATTTATTTTTCTCTGCGTCCCTCCTCCACCCCTTCACATGTTTCAACTTTAATTAGGTAGAGAGGATTTTTAACTTTTTGGATTTGATGAAACGGATTACAAAATTAGATTATTTCAATCAAAAACTACCTTCAAGTTATGTATCTCACCTTAGTCTATGGACGTCGGCAGAATATTTCCCAGGGGGGGGGCAAAGACTACTTTAACGTATGGTTACCATGTTGGAAAGAGCAAAAAAGCAAGGTAAAACACTGCATACAAAACTCCAGGGGGGGGATTGCCACCCCCTGCGCTATGCTGCCGGCGCCCATGCCTTGGTATCTCTATTTTGTTTACTATATTTCTTTGGTCATTAAAAGACTTTAACCGTTTACAGACCAAATTAAGATCCAAGTATATTTTAAATTAGCTTTTTTTTTGTATATTTTGCCTTCTAACGCAATTGTTAGAGCATATTAGTCATTTAAATGGGAAAAAAAATGTACTCATCTATTTTCGCTGTGTTCCCAATTGGAAACATTGGTCATTTCTGACTTCATTGGTCATTTTTAGGGGCTGTACTTTTATGGGTAGTTTAAATAATAAGTGAAATATTAAGAATAAATATATTTTGTTAAAGTTTACTAAAGATATGAATCAAGTTTGAAGGGGGAGTGGGTTGTATCAAGATAGCTCTTTAAAAAAATTTGAAAATGGCTATTTTAATGATTTTTTGTCCAGTTTCTCACTCATGATAAAAATGCAAATTCTATTTATTTTTTTAAAAATGTCATCTTTTAACTATATATGCTAATTTTTTCAAGCCAATATTGATAAATTTTAATTTTTCAATAAATTTTTAATTTTAATTTTCAATAAATTTTTAATTAAACAAATGTTTCCAATTGGAAACATTTGTTTGTGAAAAAGTTAATCTCCCTCTGATCCTATTCATCAAAATTGCAGTTTATTTATCATTATTTGTTGTTTTTTTTAAATAACTTGCGGTTTCCATGAATAGGAACCAAGAGAGATTAAATTTTTTTAATTACAAAAAAAAAAATATTAAGCAAGTTTAAGATTCACACACACAAAATAATCTTTTTAATCTCATTCATAAAAAACTTGCAGTGCAAGCATGATGCAAAACAAATCGAACAGCATTCTTTTATGGGATACTAAATTGCAGATACGGAATTATGATTTAACAACTCAAGATGCAGTACATGGGTTCTACTTGCTATAATTCACGCAAATCTATACCTTTACTGCAGCTCATCACCCAACTTACTGATTGAGATGAAGTATTTGCTGCATTTCTGCCTGCGTCCCACGCATCCAAAGTTATCTCGGCATCACTAAAACTCGGAGAACATATCGCAGTTACCATGGTGACGCTTATAATTGTCTTTAAGAATTAATTTCGAGATGGTTCGGTATGTTTTCAAATGAAAATTTCTTTTGTCTTAAAAAAAAAAAAAATCCAACTTTCCTTTGATCCGTTTCATGAAAAACGCAATTTACATGAGAAAGAAAATCAAATAGTGATCAATAAATTGCGATTTTAATTAGTAGGAACGGAGGGAGATTAAATTTTTTTTTAATGATCAAAGAAGTTGTAGTAAACAAAACGTCCATAGATCGCTTTGAGATGCATAATTTGAAGGCGTTTTTTGATTTAAATAATCCTGTTCTGTAATCTTATTCATCAAAACTGCTAAGTTTTGTCTGTCGCACGTTCTGTCATCGTTTTTTTAATGAATTTTTAAAGTTTGTACCAATGCATGTTGCACCCTTGTATTTAAAAACCATCCCTACCTAATTAACGTTGTAACATGCGGGGCCACAAAGAAATACAAATAAATAAATGAGCGAAATAAGCACGGAGATAACAAACTTCAAACCTTAAACTTTGATTTTCATCTGATAACAAACCGACTCATCTCAAAATTAATTCTTCGAGACAATCATAAACGTCTCCATGGCAACTACGATAGGCTCTCTGAGCTTTAATGATACCCAGAGAACTTTGGGCAGACGAACAGGAATGCAGGAAAGTACTTCATTCGTGGCTGCGGTAGCCCGGTTGGGAGAGGTGTTGATCTTGTAGCCGGAAGGTTACGGGTTCGATCCTGGGACCGACCGAAGAACACCGTGCTCGCTAATGGCGATTGGGTCACGTTAAATACGTCGTGGTCGCAATATCCTCCAAGTTCTCATACAAAAACGATACTTCTAGGAGTAGCAAAACGGCTTTGTGGTTTTCTGCTTGGTATTTGTTTCAAAATTAAGAAGCCCGCTATGGATCGGTAGTGCTGCCATCTGTCGGCTTCCGAATGAGGCACAAATAAATTCTTTGGGAGTTTGTGGTAGAAATAAACATCCTTGGCTGGTACTGCCGCTATCGAACTAATTTGGATTTAGGGTTGGTACAGAATAATGTAAAAGCATCCAAACATTAAAAAAAAATTTTTCCAGAGAATTCCTGCAAAAACAGATGAATTAAAACCAACCATAACTGTAGAAATCTCGTCAATAAAAGCAACAGTTTTGAGAAGAGTGTCAGAAAACATGGTTCGACGCGTTCATGTTTGCATTCAAAATGCTGGCGAACATTTTCAACATTTGATGAAAATGATTTCATCAGGAATCCTGATGAATCCTGATTTCAACAGGAATGATGATGCAAAAAATTCGAATTAAAATTATGTTTTTCAAAAAATAAAATTATCAAACGGTTAAGTTACGTTGTGCGTCTCCGCTTCTGTTGTACATCACTAACAAAGTTGTAACAGTCCAATAGCGTTAGAAATGGTCTCCCACATTTAGATAAGGCACAAACAATCAAATTTCAGTGTTAGAATATAAGTCACATCCGTAATATTTAAACGTAATACATGGCCCGATTTGACAAACCGGGGCCTGGGGCAGAAGGTCTTGTCATGATCTTTGTCATGATTAAATCTATTCAACATGAAATAGACTATTATAAGTTAAATGAGAAGGTTTATGAACATTATCAAACATATGCAACATCAACATTAAGAAATACGCTTTATTTAAAATGAAGACTTAGAAAATACAAATAAGAGCATGGCTTTTTCATAATATTAATAATCATAATCGCCAATTCCTGTTTATGGGTGCCCCATTCTCGCTGGGCAGCCACTTAAAAAACTTCAGTGGGTCCGGCAACTTTCCGCGTAATCACTTAATATCGAGCAGCCATCCTAGTTACCATTTTTTTGCAGAAATTGTTAATATGATGTGAAATTTTTTTTTCTATGGAGAGGTAGAATTTAGAAAAAAAAAAAGTACTATTTGTAACTTGTAAATTCATAACTGAAAAAAATTAGACATTTACTATATTGAATAAAAAAGAAACTTAATTAAATTTACATACTGTAATAATTTAGGGGGCCTCTCAAAATCGGGTGACCTGGGGCATATGCCCCTCTTGCCCCTGCGATAATCAGGGCCTGGTGTAATAAGAAAAACCATCGGGTACTCATTTAAATGAATCGACCTGTATTTGCAGTTTTCATACCAGCTCTGACGACGGCATGTCATACATGCAGAAACCGGTCTGCTGCTTTAGTTTCTGTATTGGAGCTATTACACGTCTATATATATTTTTTTTTCGCTTATTTAAAAAAAATCAAACACCCCAATGCCATAAAATAGGATTATGCAATGAAACAGAGGTTAATTAGGACTTGGGAACGAGATGTCATGATTTCTTTTTGTCATTAATTGACGCAAATCAATGCTCGTCACTTAACTTAATGACTGTGAATGCGGATGGGGGCATATTCTACATCTTTAGTGCCTGACACTATACACTTCTTTTAGGATAATTAAAGCTCGGGGAATGCATCGCAGTTTTCAAACGGAATGTCATAACTGTCGGGAAGAATTATGACAGAGGCGAGAGCGAGTGCGTTGTCAAATGAATAAAGAAAATTAAAAACACCAAGCTCGTTAGTGTTTTATGAGGTTGTAACGAAAGTTTTCCGCCAAATTAGGTTTGCCTAGCTCATACGGTATCCAGCGATTAACCTTATATGCGATGCCTAGTTCGACTAATGGACATGGTACTAAAGTCTAACTCCTTTACCTAGCTCTCGAGTGGATGCATATTTTATATTCTTCCACAAATTCTCGTAGTCGGGCCTCATCAGCATCAGTAGGCCGGCCAGAGCGCTCTGCTTCTTAAAATGTCCTAGTCCTCGTTTTTGAACTTTCGGTACCAAACCTACACAGTGTCACATGATGCAAGAGTAGTACTTTAAGCTGTACAAATGATTCGGTGTCATTCTGTAGCAGACTTTTTGCAACAGAACTGAGAGTCAATGATGGCTCAATCTAGTAGCGTGATAGTTCCATTTCAGGCACCTTATACTTAATCCAAACGGTATTGTTTTATGGATTTCACAGCACAGTGCTCTAAAACAAGTCTTTTTCTTTCAAATAACAAAAATCGTTTGACAAAATATTGGCAAAGACACCAACGCGAACTGTTTGTGTAGACAATACTTGCAGTGGCGGAAAACTTTCGTTACAACCTAATATTAACACTAGAGTGCTATCCCTACTAGCAATTTTGCTCGGGCTACCACCGGCTACGCAGCCAGCCGATGACGGCCCGAGCAAAATTGCTAGTAGGGTATTCCGTTGACGTCTTGTTGACATATTTTCTTTGCGTTCTTAGAATAAGGTTGTCAGATAGAACGGGGGGGGGATTGGAGAATAAAATGTTAACAGTTGCCAAGGTTTAGAATTTTTGATAGTTTATCGCAAACTTTGGCCCGAAAAATAACTCCCCAGAACTGGACTTAAGCTAGCGAATATATTTCATACTAGCTGAAGTACCCGTCGCTGACGGGTTAGTACTGAATGCAAATTTCCAAAAAGCAAGAACTTTCGTCCGCGTGTTAGGAGTACACAGAATGGATGTAGTATGTTGCCAAAAGTAAAGAATGCGAAGCTATAATTTTTATGTATTGTTAAAATATTACAGGTTAGAGAGTACCTAAGTAATATCATTTCATTCGCTTTAGCCGTAATTATGGGATGCGCGAACGAATATTGACGCATATTGAAATAATTTTCGCGAAATCGCAAAATCTAATCAATATTTTTGAAAAATTGGAAGCCTAGAATTTAAGTTGAATGACAACCTATCATGCCACCCAATTTCGTTTCATTCCCCGCAGTCTTTATTTCGTGATGCTGGCACAAAATTTCAGCATTTTAAATCGATTTTCGCAAAATCTCAAAATGTAATCAAAATATTTTAAAAATTCAACGCCTATAAATTAAGATTAGCAACTACCTATCATATTACGAAATTTCGTATCATTCGTATGAAGATGCTTGAAGAAATATAAACGTATTTTGAGAGAATTTTCACAAAATCTCAAATCTAATAAAAAAGTTTAAAAAATTGGACACCTATAGTTTATGTTGAGGAACCATCTATCATGTGACCAAATTTCATATCATTCACTTGAGTCGTTATTACGTACTGCGTGAACAAGATTCACTCAGTTTTAAACGATTTTCGCAAAATCTCAAAATCTGATCCATTTTTTTTTAATTAGATGCTTATAGTTTAAGGTGAGTGACCACCTATCATTTTTTCCCTTTTGCAAATATTACGTGATGTGCGAACACAAATTTACGCAGTTTTAAACGATTTTCGCAATATCTCAAAATCTAATCAAGATTTTTTAAAAATTCGACGATAATTTTTCAAGTTGATTTACCACTTCTGAAACTTCTGAGAGATGTTGGATCATCCACCTTATAGTACCGATCTTGCACCTGAAGAAATTCCTGCTCGGATATCACTTTAAAACGGACAAAGACTGCAAATAGCTCAGGTACTCTGGATCCTTTCTCAGGCGGCAGCCTTCTATGACCCTGGACTAAAAAAATTGATTCCATGGTATGTCAAGTGCTACAATTCCGGTTTTTCTAATGCTTAGAAGTATCCGAAATACGATACTTGTATAAATTTGTTAAATCCTTTTAAAATCCACTTACTCATGTGTTGATACAGTTTTTATTGATTCCTGAAATTCTGTGACTTAAGCAGTTTTCGAAACTTCTGAATCAACTATAATCTTTTTTTTTACAAATATACACCATACAAACTACCTCATCACACAATAGCTTGTTAAGATAAATAAAAGAGAATATACTGCATAAATCCTGCTTAATTCAATCATGTAGAAGAAAACACTCCATCTAAATACCTTCTAGTATTTGCGGAACATAATCAAATACGTTTGCTGCTGAACGAAAGTCTATGGAACTTTTTTTTTAACCTTTAAATCAATCTGAAAGCAGTGGTTTTTCTATTTTAACATAAGGGCTGGGAAAAATCTTTTCTACAATTGGCCCTTATCTCGACAGAATTGGACAAACACAGTGTAATACTAAAGCTTATTCAAATACAAGGGACAAGACATCTTTTATCTTAAAACACAGCAATCGGAAAAATAGTTTTTGAAAAAAGTTATTCTCCTTTGCAGGCTTTTGTTAGGAAAGTTGAAATAATTACTCGGTGAATTGTTGGGCTGCTACAAAAGGGGAAGAGAGAGCAGAGTTTAGTTGCTGATAAGTGAGTTGCTTCTCGGAAAGTCTGTTTTGCTTCCTGGGAAAACGTTGCTATCCGGAAGGAAGAGTATAAGGGAGATTTCTGTGTGTGCTGATGCTTAAAAGGCTTGAATTTTTGTGTAACAAAGCTGAAAAGTTTAGAAGATATGATATGAATAGAAGTTTCTGGTGTATTTATAATCAGAAGACGTTTAGGTGCGTTAAATTATACGACATTAATCAGCGCGTATACAGGGTAACCTAATAATACTGGCATCGGCTTTTATTTAATGATGATGGTAGACATTTATAAATAAATTACGAAGTTACTTAAAAAAAGCTACATAAATTTATGAAAATTTTATTGGGATTGAATTTGAGTAGATACAAAATTAAAATTTTTATATTGAAATAAAAATTTTAATACAGAAAAAAAGTAAGATGAAAAATTAATAAAAAAAAATGAAAATATTTTTTTAAGTTTAAAAATTCTCTTAACCACTGTATGCTTAAGGAAGTTTGCAAAATTAGAAAATTTATGGAAGCTTCCGGTGTATTTATAATCAGAAAACGTTTAGGTGCGTTAAATTATACGAAATTAATCAGCGTGTATACAGAGTAATCAAATAATACTGACCTCGGTTTTTATTCTTAGAAAAAATAACGATGGTAGACATTTATAAATAAATTAGGGAATTACTTTTAAAAAAAGCTACATAAATTTATGAAAATGATTAACATTTTATGGGGAGTGAATTTGGGTAGATACAAAATCAAAATTTTATAATGAAATAAAATTTTTAATACGAAAAAAAAAGTAAGATGGATAATTAATTAAAGAATGAAAATATTTTTGGAGTTTACAGATTCTCTTAACGAAAAATGTATGCTTAAGGAAGTTCGCAAACTTAGAAAATTTATTGAAGCCCTGCGAGAAAACTCTGAGGAGATTAAACAAGTGAAAACAAACACGGCACTTGTGGGTGCCTATCGAAGAATAAATAATACTTTTATTCAGAAACACAAACTAAAATCAAAACAAACGGAGAGAAAGATCGGAATTTTAAAAAATAGCAATATTACATTTAGTATAGAGGAATTACAATTAGAACTAATTAAAAATGTGGAATGAACTGTGTCCAATCTATAAATTCATTAAATGCGTTAAAATCTACTTATTCCTGTTCTGGTACAGTTCTAATTAATTCCTGAAATTCTGTGACTTAAGTAGTTTTCGAAACTTCCCATTCAACTAATCTTTTTTTACGCATACACTGTACAAACTATTCATCACAAAATAGTTTATTACGAGAAATAAAAGAGAATGTACTGCATAAATCCTGCCTAATTCAATCATGTAGAAGAAAGCACCCTATCTAAATATCTTCTAGTATTTGAGAAATATAAACATTCAACTAATCAAATACTGTAACCCCAGAACGAAATCTATGGAAATTTTTTCCTTAACCTACAATCAAAGCTCTCAAAGCAATGGTTTTCTACTTTTATGAGGGCTAGAAAAATCTTTTCTACAATTGGCCCTTATCTCGACTGACTTAGAGAAACACAGTGTAACACTAAAGCTTATTCAAATACAAGGGAGAAGACAGCTTTTATCTTAACTCTCCCAAAACACAGGAATCGGTAAAATAGTTTTTCAAAAAGTTATTCTCCTTGCAGGCTTTTGTTAGGAAAGTCGAAATAATTACTCGGGAATTGTTGTGCTGCTACAAAAGGGGAAGGGAGAGCAGAGTTTAGTTGCTGATAAGTGAGCTGCTTTTCGCAAAGTCTCTTTTGCTTCCTGGGAAAACGTTGCTATCCGGAAGGAAGCGTATAAGGGAGATTTCTGTGTATCCTGCTGTTTAAAAGGTTTGAATTTTTGTGTAACCGAGTTGTTGAGTTAAGAAAATGTGGCATTAATAGAAGGTTCTGGTTTATGTATAATCACAAGACGTTTAAGGTAATTAAATTATACGAAATTAGTCTGTATACAGAGCAACCCAAAAATACTGACTTCAGGTTTTATTCTTCAATTATGATGACATTTATGATAAATTACGAAGTTTCTTAAAAAATGGTTACATAAACTTAAATATTTATATAAAAATATAAAAATAATTAAAATTTTATAATCATTTTATAAGTTTATATCTTATAACTTTTATTTTATAAGTTTTATCAAATTTTATTCTTTAATTATGATTTTATAATCATTTTATAAGTTTATAATTTATAACTTATATTTTATAAGTTTTATCAAATTTTATTCTTTAATAACGATAGACATTTATGATAAATTACGAAGTTTCTTAAAAAATGGTTACATAAATTTATAAAAATTAATAAAATTTTATTGAGATTGAATTTGAGTCAATACAAAATTATAATTTTTATATTAAAATAAAATTCCTAATATGAAAAAAATAAGATGAGCGACTAAACTGCTAAAAATAAGAATATATTTTTCTAAGTTTACAAACTCTCTTAATTAACAATGTATGGTTAAGAAAGTTTGCAAATTTAGAAAATTTATTGAAGCCCTGTGGGAAAATTTTGAGGAGATCAAAAAAGGGTGCCCAAACACGTCACTTGTGGATGCGTATCGAAGATTTAAATGAGACATCCAAAGCAATATGCATAACAATCGGATAGAAAGATGGGAATTAAAAATGGCAAAAGTGTATTACATTTAGAACCGAGGAATTAAAATTAGAACTAATTAAAAAAATTGTGATGAATTTCACCACATATAGTATAAATTCATTAAATCCTTTAAAATCTACTTATTCCTGTTCTAGTACAGTTTTAATTGATTCCTGAAATTCTGATGCTGATCTACTTGTTTTCGAAATTTCCTATTCAATTATTTTTTTTTAAATATACACTGCACAAACTAACTCCTCTCAAAATAGCTTGTTACGACAAATAAAAGAGAATGTACTGCCTAAATCCTGCTTAATTCAAACATGTAGAAGAAAGCACTCTATCTGAATATCTCCTTCTATTTGCGGAACATAATCATTCACCTAATCAAATACTTTAGCCCCTGAACGAAATCTATGGAAATTTTTTCTTAACCTAAAATCAAAACTTTCAAAGCAGTGGTTTTCTACTTTTATAATGGCTAGAAAAATCTTTTCTACAATTGGCCATTATCTCAACAGACTTGGATAAGCACAGTAATACTAAAGCTTGTGCAAATACAAGGAAGAAAACAGCTTTTATCTTAACTCTCCTAAAACACAGGAATCGGAACTTTTGCCTTGCAGGCTTTTGTTAATACAGTGAAATAATTGCACGGGAATTGTTGGGGTTTCGGTTTCCCTATTCATTTGTGTGGGCTTTCTAGAAATATCGAGAAATATCGGTCGTAGGCCTTCGGTAACTTCATTTTTGGGGCCAAATTTGGCGATATTTCGCCGAAGTCGCCAGGCTGGGCGACATTTTGGTCATTTGGTGCGATTTTCTAAATGGGGCTTGTAAAGGTACTTTTCCTGCATTACCATGAATAATAGACCAATATTCCTCTTCTATGACGCAATCAAAATTCCCGGATTATGTGGAATCTTCGAGAAATACATTCTTCTGGAAGCTTCTTGTAGCTTCTCCGTCACCTATAAATACAAGTATTCAGAGGCCGCAAGCCAGTGTGAATCAAGCTCTTGTGGAGTGAGTTTGCTGTGTTACGCTTTGTATTTGACGCTATAGAAGCAGTGTTTTGGCTTGCTTTTCGAAGCTGATTTTTAAGTGCTGTGTGTAAATTCATCATTGCTGTGTCTTAAGAGGACATAGTACCTTTAAACTTCTAAAAAATCAATTTTTCAAAAGTAATTTTAAAAAATAATTCAGGTAGTTAGGAATATGTTAAAACAAACCGCATCAAAATCGAGCGAAAACTATGTGCGCAGCAATTAAAAGTAATAGAGCTAACATGGACTTTTCCTATAAACGCAGTGTAAAGAAACTTGATTTTCTCAGTTTCTGATTTTTGCACTTTCCCACAAGATTAAAAAAAAAGTTATGAATGGAAAGTTATGAAATTTTACGTATAGGTTGTATGTACATATATTTATTCTCTGAACCTCAGATTTGATTATGGGACTCAAATATTTTATTTTATAACATGATGAATGACAAAATTTTAAAATTATTGAGATTTTTATGATTTATTATGTTATAAAATAAAATATTTGAGTCCCATAATCAAATCTGAGGTTCAGAGAATAAACATATGTACATACAACCTATACGTAAAATTTCATAACTTTCCATTCATAACTTTTTTTTTAATCTTGTGGGAAAGTGCAAAAATCAGAAACTGAGAAAATGAAGTTTCTTTACACTGCGTTTATAGGAAAAGTCCATGTTAGCTTTATTACTTTTAATTGCTGCGGGCGTAGTTTTTGTTCGATTTTGATGCGGTTTGTTTTAATATATTCCTAACTATCTGAATTATTTTTTAAAATCACTTTTGAAAAATTGATTTTTTAGAAGTTTAAAGGTACTATGTCCCCTTAAGGGATTGTGTAAGATATCCCTTGTATACTTCCACTGAATTTTGCCTGTGAAAGTGTTTTATTATGTGTGAGAAATACAGCCTTTGTGAGAGCTTCCGGTCTAAGCGGACTGTTAAAACCACATTTCTGTTAGATTGTGCTGGTGAATCTTGTACAGCTGATTGTTCAACGAAGTTCAGAAGCAATAAAGTTTGTGGTCCATCCTGACAAGTGGACTCTTTACTAGAACTTTCTACACCAACTGAACTTTAGAACGACGAACACAGGAATAGCAGAGTTTTCTGAAACAATATATGAATAGAAGCTTCTGGTGTATTTATGATCAGAAGACATTTAGCTGAGTTGCGTTATACGACATTAATCAGAGTATATTCAGTGTAACCTAAAAATACTGACCTTGGCTTTCATTCTTAGAAAAAAATAGTAACCATTTATAATAAATTACGAAGTTTTTTAAAAAAAAGCTACATAAATTTATGTAAATGATTAAAATTTTATATGATGAAATTGATTGAACTTTTATAAGAGAAAATGATTAAAATTTTATGAGAAAATATGATGTAAGTAGAAGCTCATGCTACATGCATAATCATAAGGCGTTTAGGTGGTTTGAGTTATGCGGAATTAATCAGAGTATGTACAGAGGAACCCAAAAATACTGATTTCAGATTTTATAGTGCTGATAGTATTCTATAATAAATTACGGTGCTATTAAAAATAAAAAATACACAATTTTATATGTGCGTATTTAAAATATGAAAACTTCTCGTTTTTTTTTTAAATTATTTTTTTCTTTTGTTTTGTGGTATGTATGCTCAACAATAATTCTGTACCACGGGGGCCAATTTTGATAATTTATTTTTTATTCAAAAGTATTTTACGTGTGGTTCATAATAACTAGTTGAAGTTCTAATAATTTTTCTTTTAGAAAATTGAAAAAAAAACACGTTTTTTAACAGCTCCTAAAGGGCTTACAGAAAAAAAAATGATAGTATAAGCCAACAGTAGCACAAGGTTTGTCCCTTTCGGCAATTTATCGCCAAGTTGAGTGCCAAAAACAAGGTACTAAATGTAAATATAGCTGTGCAATATCGTCTATATTAGTTGAGAAATTGTCAAATCTTACTATTTTACTATAGGAATCATATGCTACTTGTTAATCAGGGAAAAACATGAATATATATCACTGGCTGAAATGTTTCCTGCAGCGCCGTTCGTAATAACATACCGAAAGTAACCATGGAGGCCACTTTTGGCTATTTATCGTCAAGTTGAATGGAAAAAATAAGTTCCCAAACCGAAACCAGCTTTACAATATATTCTATTTTTGGTGAGGAATTGCCGAATTTTACTATTTTACAATGGGAATACTGTTTCGTTATGGTGAAGTATAATTTTTGGTTGGTTTATTTTATTTTTTCTTTAGAAAATCATACTTATTGCATAACTAATTTTTTGGCTTTTTGCTGAAAATATCTAACGAAACTCACATTTCACTACTTATCCTATTTCAGAGGTGTCTTTTGCTATTGGTTAATCTATTATTCTGCAATTTGTGATTGGCTGTCCAGGAAAAACTCACCGAATCCATCTTCTAGTATCTGCAACAAGGTAAGATTTATTTTAATGAAGTACGCATCTTTATAACGCATTTATTTATATTCAAAGAGGTTTGTAATGCATAAATATTTCTTTTCAACTTTCTTTTGAGCGTGTTTTAATTTTATGAGCTTGGAAAAATGTTTTATAAGCTTAAATATTGCAGTTTCATTTTTTAATATTGCATTTTTTCCCTCTACAATGGAATCTTGACTTAAACGAGAGATGATCTACAAGGCCTCTCGCGTAAGTGAAAATTTTGCATTGTGGAAAAGGGTTACATACGACTTTTTGGAACACATACATAGTTGTTTTACATGCTTACAAATACACCTCAAACTTTTTAAACGGTTGCCTAACTGTATATTACCATTTCTCACGTAAATTAAAAAATTGATAAGAAATGCATAAATATTTCTTTTCAACTTTCTTTTGAGCGTGTTTTAATTTTATGAGCTTGGAAAAATGCTTTATAAGCTTAAATTTTGCAGTTTCATGTTTTAATATTACATTTTTCCCCACTAAAATGGAATCTTGACTTAAACGAGAGATGATCTACAAGACCTCTCGCGTAAGTGAAAATTTCGCATTGTAGAAAAGGGTTACATACGACTTTTTGGAACGCATACATAGTTGTTTTACATGCTTACAAATACACCTCAAACTGTTTTAAACGGTTGCCTAACTGTATATTACCATTTCTCACGTAAAGTAAGAAATTGATAAGAAATGCATAAATAATTCTTTTCAACTTTCTTTTGAGCGTGTTTTAATTTTATGAGCTTGGAAAAATGCTTTATAAGCTTAAATATTGCAGTTTCATTTTTTAATATTACATTTTTTCCCACTACAATGGAATCTTGACTTAAACGAGAGATGATCTACAAGACCTCTCGCGTAAGTGAAAATTTCGCTTTGTGGAAAAGGGTTACATACGACTTTTTGGAACACATAGTTGTTTTACATGCTTACAAATACACCTCAAACTGTTTTAAACGGTTGACTAACTGTATATTACCATTTCTCACGTAAAGTAAGAAATTGATAAGAAATGCATAAATAATTCTTTTCAACTTTCTTTTGAGCGTGTCTTAATTTTATGAGCTTGGACAAATGCTTTATAAGCTTAAATTTTGCAGTTTCATGTTTTAATATTACATTTTTTCCCTCTACAATGGAATCTTGACTTAAACGAGAGATGTTCTACAAGACCTCTCACGTAAGTGAAAATTTCGCATTGTGGAAAAGGGTTACATAAGACTTTTTGGAACACATACATAGTTGTTTTACATGCTTACAAATACTCCTCAAACTGTTTTAAACGGTTGCCTAACTGGATATTACCATTTCTCACGTAAAGTAAGAAATTGATAAGAAATGCATAAATATTTCTTTTCAACTTTCTTTTGAGCGTGTTTTAATTTTATGAGCTTGGACAAATGCTTTATAAGCTTAAATTTTGCAGTTTCATGTTTTAATATTACATTTTTTCCCACTACAATGGAATCTTGACTTAAACGAGAGATGATCTACAAGACCTCTCGCGTAAGTGAAAATATCGCATTGTGGAAAAGGGTTACATACGACTTTTTGGAACACATACTAGTTGTTTTACATGCTTACAAATACACCTAAAAGTGTTTTAAACGGTTGCCTAACTGTATATTACCATTCCCCACGTTAAGTAATAAATACAGTAAAGTTTAGAGTGGGATGAGTTTGGAAATTCCGCCATCAGTGCTGTTACGGGGATGAAATACCGTTGGCTGATTGGCTCTGTTCTTCAGCAGCCGATCACGAAGACCATACTTACCCCACACTTGTGTGTGCGCGTTTTACTTTTGGCGAAAAATCTCACATTGCTGGCGAAAAATTCACATTAGGTCTGAGATGGGTTACTTGTGAAAAACTCGCGTAATATTCTACCATACCGTGAATCTACCATACTTGTAATTTTAATGGTGTTAAGTCAATAAAAAAAGACTCTTTAAAATGCTTAGAAAAGTGAATCGTATTTTAAATATTTTAATCAAACATTTTCCTAAAATTGCACAGATTCCAATGTGTGCAAACGTTTTTTTCTCACAAACAACAAAAAAAAAGGTTTGATAGAGGAGAAATATTTAATATAAGCAAAGAGCTTTCGTGAAAATGATAAATTTTATGCAAATGATAAATTCCTGTTGAAAAAAAAATAAGAATAAAAAGAAAAAAAAATCTACAAAAATACCTCATTTTTTTTTCTTTTCTTTTTGAACTGATCAATGCATTTTTACACAAAAAAGTGGGTCAAAAATTTACATCTGTATACCAGCGTGCATCTAAGTATTCAGAAAAAGTATGACACAGGTTATTCTACTATTTTCCAAAAAGTGACAGCTACAAAAAATAAAGAAAACCAATCTCTTTCAATATTGAAAAATACTTTTGCAAAATGTACATCTTCGATTTCATACCAAAGGGAGCATTCTTTTTTATTTTTTATATTTTTACATAAATCTTTTGGCAGGCGTCCACTAGATTGCTTACATATAGAAATACTAACTTCTTAATATAAAGCCATGATAGTTTATGTATTCGGTTCTTCACTGATTCTTTTTTCTGTGATTCTGTTTCTTTCTCGTAGAGGAATTTTTAGTTACATGTATTAAAATTAAAAAAAAAAAAATTATAATATTTAAATATTCAGATTTTTACAGGACTTTCTGATTGATTTGGGAATACGACAGATAACCTACACGAGGCCGGAGGGATGGATGCTTTTTAACAGACGAATATCTATACAGAAATATCTATATTGGACACTCTTAAATTCATCTTAGCAAATGTCCGTGGGGCGTCTGCGCAAGTGTTCTTATGTACGATTCGTTTTCACTACTTTCAGTGGGACGCCTGTACGTACGTATCTGGCCACTGCCTCCTAGACATAGAAAGCCTAACCGCTGCTACGTCACCAAGCCTCTACGTCATGAACTGGCCTTCTAAAGGTGACGTCATCACAGATTAAATTTCATAAAGTAAAACTATTCGAAATTTCTGGTGAATTTACTCTCTCATAATAACATTTTAATGAATTGAGATAGAAAATTTAATTTTACAAAAAAGGGCAGTTTTTAACTGTAACTAATTATATAATGCAATAAGGGAGTAGATCACAATGAATTGTTTTGTGTCACAAACGTATTTTAATTTTTATCTTTCACTTAAGTTACTTTTTAATATTTGTAGCATTCACCAGAAAACTGAAATAGTTTTACTTTATGAGAATGAAAGTGTGGTGATGTCATTACTTGAAGGCCTAATGATGACGTCAAAGCTTCAGCGCTCAGGCTTTCTGCATGTAGGTGGCAGTGATCTGGCCGAGCTTGAAAGCGAATAGCGGTAGAATGTTTAATTTTTTTGTCTAGGAATTTTCTATTTAGTGTTACACTTTGTGTGTGCTGTGCACCATGTGTGGTCTTAACCCTGCAAAGCATCTGGTACCCTATGCGGAACAACCACTTTAATTATTCCTCCACGTCTATGGAATACTATAGTATAGACATCTATACTATAGTATTATAGACTACTCTTACTACTATAGACTACTCTTGTAAACAGATCGGTTTTTAAGAGTATTTATACATAGACAGCAACGCTATAATACAAGCTGTTGCGTGTAGATGTACTTACTGTTCATATTATTGCCAAAACGGATTGAAATTGAAACGGTCATCTTTCGAACGTGGTTTTGTTTATTTTAGAAAATGAACAAAAAAAAAATCTGGAGTGACGCCTCTCGACTTTCCGAACACTTAAGATTAAGATCATTACCAAGCATTTAAATAAATTTTAATCGATGAATAATTCAAACATATATACCAAATTGAAGCTCAAACGAATGTGCCGTTTAAACGCTAGCGCACTTTCAAGAATTTCTTCCCATAGGCCATAATGTAAAAGAAATCTTGCCCTGTACTAAAACTATAAGTCCTATGCACATCAAAATCAATACCGGTCTTATAATGGTGGTTTATAACATGTATACCCAATTTGAGATAAATCGAATGTATTGTTTAAACGCTAGCACGCTTTCAAGAATTTCGTCCCATAGGCCATAATATAGAAGAAATTGTCGTAGCCCTGTAGAAAAACTATAAATCCTATACACACCAAAATCAATACCGGTCTTGTGACGGTGGTTTATAACAAGTATACCCAATTTGAGCTCGATCGAATGTACCGTTTAAACGCTAGCGCACTTTCAAGAATGTCGTCCCATAGACCATAATGTAAAAGAAATATTTGTCGTAGCCCTGTAGATAAACTATAAGTCCTATACACACCAAAATCAATACCGGTCTTGCGACGGTGGTTTATAACATATATACCCAATTTGAGCTCAATCGAATGCCCCGTTCAGGAGCTATCGTGTTCACTCACATACACACAAACACACACACAAACACATACATACAGACATCTCGTAAAAATAGCATAAATGAATTCAGAACACCTCAAAACGTGTCAATACACCAAAATCTCAAATTCGAATTTTTTCATGATTACAATACTTTCCTTACATGGTACATGTTCGGAAAGTAAAAATATTTAGCAAAGAGTTTTGACCCGGAAAAAATGACTGTGCGTTGGAGTTCGTCCTATCAAGAAATGATTTAAATATTAAAATTTCAAAATAAATACCAAAAATATATAAATAAGGCCCGGGTGTACCGCATACAAAACTAAAATAAAAAAGGGATTTTCTTAGTAAAATACTAGGTTATTAGTTTTTAAAAAGTTTTTCCCCAAATGAGAATCACTAACATTATCAAATATATTTATTTCAGATACAGAAAAAAAAATGAGGCTTGTAGGATTAATTATTATTATTAAGAGTGTACAAAATAGATACTTGGAAAATTTAACCCCATGGTAAAGAAAAACATCACTATAATTTTTTAAATTACTGTTTATTCTTAAGATTTTAAATTAAAGCAGTACTAATTTGAAGATATAATTCAAAATATGAAAGAGAGATCCTTGTTTCTTACGAAATTCTGTCGATAAGTCACTAAAGATTTACAGTACATTAACATTTATGGAGAGTTGTGTGTTAGACCATGCTGAGGCATGGTGAAATTTTGGCTAAATATTGTCAAATTTGATTCAAAAGTGAGCGATTAGAAAGCCTTCTACTCAAGGCATTTCTCTTTACAAGGATAGCCCATTTGCAAAATAATGTTACGAATGGAAAGCATAAAATTCAAATTTTTAAGGCCAAGTTTCCCAGAACTGCATTTGCCTGACAGCATTAGTTTCATTTATTTTTCATGTTCAAAGCCTTCAGCCAAAATACACATATGGACTCTCGCCTGCAATTCACTCTACACATTGTACAAAGCACAACAGAACTGGTGTGAAAGGTGAAGCAAGTATAAGTACTTTTTTTGTACTTTTAGTATTTTTTTTTGATTAATAAGTATGCTTTTAAGGTGTCTTGTCCCTTTTAAAAGTGATGAAAATCGCAAAAGGTGCTTTCATGTATATGACTCCATGCTTACATAAATAATTTATCTACATGTAAGAATTTTTGCATATCAATATAATTCCTCTTTCTGTTTACATTAAGACCTTCGAAAGTTTTCTTAGTTAATCAGTAAATTTAAATTAATTAATAAATTAAAAACAACTATTTTCTATATGTGGATCACTTCGCGCAGCCTAACATACGTAAAAATAATTTTACAAACTCAATATTTTTTTCTACATACACTCTGCTAATGCATAATTGAAATGACCTTTTATACCTGTTGTTATATATATTTTTTAATTTACAAATGATTAAATTTTTTAATTAGTAAAAAAGAATAATTTTTTCCCCTGTAGATAGGTATTGCAACATCTAACTCAGTAATTAACTCAGAAAACTTTTGAATAAATTATTATAAATAGCAAAAAATCATTCTGTTGATATACAAAATCTCTTAAATGTAAACAAATAATTTTTGTAAATACAGGATCATACACATAAAAGAAATTTTTTCGATTTTCTCCATTTTTAAAGTCTACAAGACCCCTTAACAGTCGGATTTTACGTTTTCTATTTTAAACATTAATATACACAAGGCATCTTCTCTCGCTAAATCGGTGATGCCGAACATTTTTGTAGTTGATTTTTTTCCCCAGTTATGAGAACGCTAACTACAAATTTAGCCCCCAGGTGGCGCTGTAAGCAGTTTTCTTGAGTAGCGCATAGAAACTTTACTATACCTAGATACCACTTTAATGACTACAGCAGCAGCCGTCCGAAGTTAAGACGGCTGCAAGGGACTTTAGTAGGTTTATACTGTATATGTGTTTTGGACAGTCAACAAGAATATGAGAATTAACTTTTACGAGCTGAACATTCCAACAGAGTTTCTACAACACTGTTATAAATATAAGTTCTACGTTTCACCAAATAACCGGTGAAATCGGAGTGTTACAAGGAATATGATACACGTGGAACCGTATTAATGGTTCACCGGAAAATGTCTTATAAAAGCCAAGTACCGATTGAGCCCAGATTTCGGTTCAACCGTGAAAAACAGTTTTCCCCGTGAACTAACATGGCAGCCGTTAGCTCGCGATAGGAAGTTAGCGGCGATTACAAAATTAAAAGAAAAAACTGCCTCATGAGTTCTTCAAAAAGAAAAATCTTTCGACAATGGAAGAAAGAACCTTTGTTAAAAAATACAGGTTGTGTAAAGGAGCGACCGCATTGGGCATCGAATAAACACGTTTGACAGCAATGGCTATCGATCTCTTTCATTGAAAGAGAACAGAAACTGATTATAGCTCATAATTCATCAATATTTTTGAGTTACTATTACTTTTCTAAAATCACTCAATATTCTATTTTTAAGAAGAATTTTTTTTTTTGTTGAAAAGAGATGAAACAATTCTATATATAATTTGTGTTTGCTAAAAAATTTTGTCAGTCGTGGCTTAGTTGTCAGCGCGCGCTCGTTTGAACCAGTCATGCTGGGTTCGAGTCCCAGGTAGAACTTTTTTCCCCATTTCTTCTAGTAGCATGTATTAATTTTGCTATATGATGGCGCTTGAAGAAGTACCGCTGAAATGGCGAATCGTAGCACCACATGTTTCGAAATACCTGGTTTCAGCTAACTGGCATCGGGATTTCGGTGAAACGTTGAACTATATTTTTAAGAGTGAACAGTCTTTTCGGATAGGCGAAATACAGTGAAAGTCCTCAGGAAACCCCCCCCCCCTACGTTCTCCTAAAAATTGGTCGTTAAGAGAGGTGGTCGCTGTTATTCATAGAATTGTATATTAATACATAATTAGTTATACAAACATACTTTGTACATTTAATTTTAATAAAAAATATTTAGAAAAGTCGGATTGTTTCATTCGTTTTTCTCATTTCGGGAGTAGTTGCAATTTACTTTATTTTTTACATATGACAAAAGGAAATTTATTCATGCATTTTGAATTTGCCACAATAAAATCTGTTTGTTTTAAAATTATCGCTTTGTGTTTTCCCACAACTAAAATTAAGGTTTGGACTGCACTACAGTGACTGTTTGAAATGTGGTTTTTGTTTAATTTTCTTCAAAATACGCAAAAAAAAAAAAAAAAAAATCGAGCAGGGAAGTGGGACCGGCCGCTTTTAGAGGGTTGTGTGGTCTCTTCTAGAGGGCTTTTTAATATTAAGTAGATAGGGTAAAAAATCGGTGCCTTAAAAAAATCAGCCTTAAATAGTTGGTGGAGGCGGTCTCTTATATATGTTGTCGTTAATAGAAATTTCATTGTACTAACATGCTGTTACGAACTTTCGGGGCAGCCCGCTGTTCTGGGGCTTAAAATAGTTCAAAATTCGCATTCTACGCTTCAAATAGTTAAATTTTGCATTTCGTAGCATCAAAATCGGTCAACTAGAACCGGAGATTTCGGTTTCCCATTCATTAGTATGCAGTTTCTAGAAATCTCGAGAAATATGGTTCCTAGGCCTTCGGTAATTCACTTTGGGGGACTTGGCACCAAATTTGGCGATATTTCGCCAAAAGTTGCCAAGCTTGGCGACAGTTTGGACATTTGGCGCGTTTTTCCCTATGGGGCTTGTAAAATTGCTTTTTCAGCATTAAAATCACATAATAGCGTAATATATTTCTCTTCTATGACGTAATCAAAATTCTCGCTTTATGTGGAATCTTCGATAAATAGACTCTTCTGGAAGCTTCTTGTAGCTTCTGCTTCGCCTATAAATACAACCTGTCAGAAGCCCCAGTTCAGTGTGAGTTGATTTCCCGTAGTGTGGATCGAGCGTCCGATGAGTTATATGCTTTTCTCTGTGAACTGAGTGATTGAAGCGGTATTTCTGCGTGCATTTTTGAAGCTTTGTTTTTAACCCATTTATGCCTAGCGTCCCATTTTTGGGACGGCATTTTCCCTATTAGTCGAAAACGTTATTTATTTTTCCTAGCCTTTATTCATGAGTATTGAGCCTCAACTCCGCACAATATTTTAACATGACCAAGTAGGATGTTGATATTTCGATTTTTATGCAAAATGATTTTAAAATAAATCATTCCTTGTTCAAGAAGTTGACATCAGAAATTTATCTATTATTTCTGTTATCGGTAAAAATCGAAGAAAGGCGCAAAAATATCCAGGCACAAATGGGTTAAGTGCTGTGTGTAAATCGTTCATCGCTGAGTTTTAAGATATTGTTAGTGTTATCCCTCGCATGTTTCCACCGAATTTTGCCCGTGGGAGTGTTTCATTTTGTGTGAGAATTACAGCATTTGTGAAAGCTTCTGATCTAAGCGGACTGTTAGAAGCACATTACTCTCTGATTGTGCTTGTGAATTTTGTTCAGCTGATTGTTCTACGAAGTTTTAGAAGCAATAAAGTTTGTGTTCCATTCTGACAAGTGGACTCTTTACTAGAACTTTCTACACCTACTGGACGTTAGAACGACGAACCCAGGAATAACAGAGTTTTCTGCAGCAATATGAAAAAAAAAAAAAAAAAAAAAAAAAAATCTGGAGTGACTCCACTCAACTTTTCGAACACTTACGATTAAGATCATTACCAATCATTTAAATAAATTTTAATCGATGAATAATTCAAACATATATAGCGAATTGAAGATCGATCGAATGTACCGTTTAAACGCTAGCGCACTTTCCAGAATTTTCCTCCATAGACCATAATGTAAAAGAAATCTTTGTCGTAGCCCTGTAGAAAAACTGTAAGTACTATACACACCAAAATCAATACCGGTCTTGCGACGGTGGTTTATAACATATATACCTAATTTGAGCTCAATCGCATGCCCTGTTCAGGAACTATCGTGTTCACTCACATACACACAAACACACATACACACACACACACACACACATACACATATACATACATACATCTCGTAAAAATAGCATAAATGAATTCAGAAGACCTCAAAACGTGTAAATACACCAAAATCTCGAATTCGAATTTTTTCATGATTACAATACTTTCCTTACATGGTACATGTTCGGAAAGTAAAAACACTTTAATTTCGGGTAAAACTCATCCTCTTAGCTGTACTAAAAATTGTTGCTCAAATTATACCAACACCCTATTATGCTAAATTCTAAGGCCCCGTTATCCATGCCATTGAAGTTTAAAATGAGCCTAGACCGAACGAAGCTAAAAAAAAAAAAAAAAAAAAAAAAAAAAAATCATCTTGAAATGTCATTTTATCTGCTATCCCCCTGAATACAAAATAGGAAAAACTTCACTGTAAAAGAATTTAATATCATTTCCCTCTATTTATTTAAAACTTATCTGCATAATAAAGACTGAGCTTTAGGTGGGTAATTTCATCTTTTTTTTTAGCAATAACAGTATCAACGCATCTTCAAAGAATGGAATTTTGAAAGGAAACTTGCGAAAAATAACTCGAAGAGACAGGCAAAAAAAAAAAAAAAAAATAAATAAAAAAAAAGCCCCTTGGAAATCGTGTTTGTGCATATTTAGTGATAATGTTGTCATGTCTTTATATAGTTTGATGAAACGTTTTTCGTATACAAGTGTTTGCCTATTATAATATTAAAAAAGGTAGGAGAGATATTTACTCTGCTAAAAACATATTACGCCTCCTTGGAAAGCTGTTAATATATATATATACTACTTGTAAAGACATTTTCTTCGTTGATAAAATACTAACAACGAAAGGGGCTCTGCTGATAGGATATGGAAGTAAATTGGGTGGAATTTGCAGAAAGTGTTGTTAATATTTATGCTTAATGTAGTCTGGAAAAAAAATTAGAAATAACTTTTTGCAAAAATACTTAAAAGAGTTCGTGCAGTTTTAAAAATTCATTAAAAATGATGAAATAATGATAAAAAAATGTCTGCACGTATGAAATTAAGGGTTATGTTTATATTAAAAAAAGGTTAATGTAATAAGTAACCGATCGCACACACAGTATAAAAATGTTTTAAAAAATCGATCTTTCTTTAATAGTATTCATATAAAATCCATATTTTAAGATGCATATTTAAAGAAAATGCTTTTTGAAATGAGTTTTTTACCCGACTTCCGTGCCTAAATCCGAATTTTTAAAACTATTTCTTTTCAAAATGCCTCTAGAAAAACGGGATTTATAGTGAATTTCGAATTTTGTCACGTGGATGATTATTTATTTCCGAACATATTATTTTAGAAAAATGGCAGTTTTGTGAGGTAAATAGTTTGCTAATTATTGAAAAGAACTGAAAAATTAGGTATTTTTTTATTTCAAAAAAAAAAAAAAAAAAAACTCCTGACGGCTTCGCTTCTTTGTTCTTCAGCGCCCTCTAGGGAGTGTTTTTATTACTATTGCTTACACTTAATGATATGTGGATACATTGAAATATTCCTCATTTATAAAAAGTACGTTTTAAAAATATGAAAAAGAACCACTTTCCAGTGAAATGCTGTTCTTGAACCTTTTTGAAAACATGAATTGCAACCATATGCAGAGCAGCTGTGTACCATTTTTTTCCTTAAAAATAGAACGATGAAAACGCAAATGAGGGCGCTGGCCGCAAATGCTCAAAAGAAAACCGAGGAGAGTTGGATGCGCAAAAATGATGCGCGTGAGATCTTACCACAAGTCAGTTACTTTGACTAATGCCTCAAAGTTAGAGTTACCAAGGCACTCTCAATCCGTTATATCTACTGTGTAAGCAGGCCTTAATTTCTAGCAATAAAGTGCCGGAGACTTAATATTGTTGCAGAAAACTCTGCTAGTTTCCCCGATTTCGTCGTTCTAAAGTCCTGTAGGTGTAGAAAGTTATAGTAAAGGGGCCGCTTGTCAGGATGGAACACTAACTTTATTGCTTCTAGAACTCAGTCGAACAATCAGCTGTGCAAAATTCACAAGCGCAATCAGGCAATAACGTGCTTTTAACAGTCCGCTTAGTAGAGGAGCTTTCACAAATGCTATATTTCTCACACAAAATAAAACACTTCCACAGGCAAAAATTCAGTGGAAATATACGAGAGATTTTCGTAAACAGTCTCTCAAGACACAGCAATGAAGAATTTACACACATCACTTAAAAAGAAAGCTTCTAAAAGACAAGCGAAAATACCGCTTCTAAAGCACAATACAATTCATAGAGCAAAACTGAGTACTCATCGGAAGATCGATCTACACTGACTCAAACTGGGGGAGCCCGCTGCCTGTATAGATGTCGCAGAAGCTACAAGGATCTTCTAGAAGAATGTATCTCTCGAAGATTCCACATAAAGCGGGAATATAACCACATGAAGCGAAACATACAGAAAACAGTCTGCGCTCGTTTAAAAGTCTGAAAATCCACCCGCTCCCTCAGCGATTTTTCGCTCTTTTCAGCTCCATTTTATTTCCGAGAGTCAAAAAAGTGAATCATTTGCTTGACAAAATGACCTGTTTTAAATGAAAATGACGTCATGCAATTATGATTCTAATTGATTTGAAATACTTTTTCTAGATAACATAGTTTAATTTTTTTTATTAAAATAATCGTCTGTATGAAGCATTGATATAAGAAGGGCTGTTTACACAAAACAAAATCGTTCGAATGCAAAAAGTTTCCGTCCTTTTCCAGAAAAACATGAAATTCGATTACGGTCGATAGTAATAAAAATTGAATGTAAACTTATTTATTTTAGGTGGACGAAGATGAAATACATTGAATTTAGACCTATTTTCGTCAAATGTTTTTTATATCGCCCGTTGTAATTGCTTCCACAACGGGCTTTGACTTCTAGTAAGTAAATATTCTCGGAAATTTGTTTCGAAGTAACTGAATAACTTTCAAGAACGTTGTAAAAAGATATTTATCTTTACGTAGGACCTCTATACAGAAATATATAATCCTACTTTACAAAACACCCAAGCTACACAAACACACCAAATAACTGCACCATTCGACGGGATTTAACCCTCTTCAGACTTGCATGGCCGTTGGCATAGCCGAAGAAAACGCAGTGTGGAGAAATGTAACTTTAAAAAAAATCGTTTCATAGGTAAATCTGATATTTATTTTTTGTTATTAGCGCTTTTCTCATTTGAAGCAAAGAAATTTGTGATCTCTGTATGAAATTTGAAAGTTACAGGGGTAAACATGAATTTCTACCTCAAATCTCCTTTGTGGGTTATTTTGAAAGGATGCCACTAGAAAACGTATGGTTACCAGGTCTAACTTTTATTGCGTATTTTGTGCGTTTCACTGGAGATTTTATGACATTGTATGATTTTCCTTTCACCGTAAGATCATTTCTTTTTTCTTTTTCTTTAAAAATTCTTGCGCGGAAAGTAATGGAGCTATTATTAAAAAAGAAAGTCGATTTTTATGTTTTGAAGGAAAAAAATTGATTTTTATCATCCATGAATTTGAGAAATTGTCGAATACACATTGTTAAAGCAACATTTTTTTTTTTTTTGTTATTTGAGAAAATGGTGTGGATTTTGAGAATACTGGGCTTTGCACTTTCTATAAAAGCATGGCGACACATTCTGTTTTTATAGGAGACCTATTCTCAAACCTATTAATGTTATAAAAGACAACTGCCTGCAGATAAAAGATGTGGGAAAAACATAATTATTAGATGTTTCGGAAAGCAATGTAATTTTCTGACATAAAATTCAAACAAATAAATTTTCAACAAGTGTCGAATGGCAATATTACAATATTACATTTGAGAGTAGCCTAACTATTAAGTATAAGGCTTAAAATATTACTCTCAAAGGAAGGATGTTACTACTCGGCTACTCCACCATTCCGGCAACGAACTGGGTACAGCCATTAAGATTTTTTTTTACAGTTATTTTGCTTTCTTTACAAATTTTTACAGTTACAATAACAAAAAAAAAAGGAAACGAAATTTTAATAAGGAACCAAAAAGAAGAAATAAAATGTGGATTAAAAAAGTTTTTTAATAGATATTTAAATAAATTTTGGATCAGTGAAAAATTATAAACTTAATAACATTTTATTTTACGTGTAGTTTAAAAAAATTAGACTTATTAATAAATTATGAAGTAGAGAAAATATAAAACCCTTTTTTTACGTTTAGAATAAATTCATAATTTGACTTTTAGAGTAGAAGAAAAAAATTAATTAATTAGAAAATTTTTTTTGAACAGTTTATACATATATATATTAGAATGAATTCAAAAATTTATATTTTTGAATTCATTTTAAAACTAAATTTTTGTAGTACAATCAAGCTGCGCCCAAGCATAGGACTTCTATTTGTTAAATTTTAAAGGGAGAATTTTATAAATTTTATATTTTTTCTCTTTCAAAAGGAAGGGCCACATTTCCCTTTTTTCTCACGACTACCCTCTTTGGAGGATTACATTCAAAATGTTCTGAAATCGATTTTTATATATTATTGAGTGCTGTACTTTTCAGCAAGAATTTCATGGATAGCTCTTTTCTTCGTGAGAAGCTGCAGTATATGTGGAAAAAACGTTTTGGTCTCCTATTCCCCCATAAATTATAAATTTTGGAAAAGTGCTCTCCAATATAGTCCCTACTTTAAAGAAACCCACATACGTGCCTAAATTAGAATTATTAGCGTCAGCAGTTTCGCCTGGCAAAATATTGACATACGAAAAAAATGACTTTCCGGTCTCCCGACTCACGTGATTTCGGAAGGTTCCATTGGGAAAATACGGTAACATAATTCATCCCTCAGAAGAGAACATCCAAAGTTGGGTTCTCCAAATTGTCGCCTTAGCGCTAACGACGCGATAGAACCAACCTCCTGCCGAAACCAAATGTAAAACCTGCCGAAACCAAGCCAACTGCTGCGCCAGTTGCCGTACAATCATTGCCATAGGTTCATCGTGATTGGCTTATCAACCTCATTACGTCATTGATGAGTGAACTTACAACACACAGTGCTTTATTATGTAACAGCAATATGTGTGGTAAAATTACAGGTTGTCCCGCAGTGGACTGGGCGCTAAACTCCGTTCCCATAAGAACACGGCAAGTGAAGCAGCACCCGGCTTGGCCAGTGCTTGGGAGGGACTTCCCCCTCTCCGCTGTGGAACCGTGTACGCTAATGGGAGCTGGTGCACGTAAAATCCGTCGTGGCTCCAAAGTCCTCCAAGTTGTTAAACGATACCTCTGGGGGTGCCGATTTCAGGGGGTTGGTCCTTCCTCTGGAATGGGTTCAAAATTACGGGACCCCGAGCTAAGACGGACTTCCTCCCACTGGGGCTCATTGAAATGGAAGCCGCTCCTTCAGCCCATCGCCTACCTATATAGGGGGATCTGTCACCGCGGTTGCCAGAGGGCATTAGCAACAACAACAACAACAACTGCAAAATCCCTTCAAAGAAATGCCGAAATTGATCGCTCCTACGTGAGCGGGACCTAAAGGTGCCTTCTAGCGGAGACGTACAGGCCTGTATAGGGGGATCTGTCACCGCAACGCGGTTGCCAGAGGGCATTAGCAACAACAACAACAACAACAAATTACAGGTATTTCTTACAGTCTACAGTGCTGCAATACTGTTAACTAATTTATTGCATATTTTCCAGTTTTTTTTTAATCATTTAAACCATAGAAAAAATATCAGTCCCGCCCCCAGTCCCCTACAAGCTCAGAAATTAAAAGAATACATTAAAATGAGATTTCAACCATGTAGTCATACATTAATATTTCCCCCCCCCCAAGAATTACTCATCAATCCAATTGAATGTGTTATTCATCCGTTAACTGGTGAAAACTGTATCTGAATCTAATCATATCTACCTCAAAGCAACATTTGTTTATTTAAGAAAGTAATTTTAAGTTCTAAAGCACTTGTCATTGTATACTTTACAAGTTTCTCTGAATCATGCCGACATTTTCGGTTAAAATAGATCTCGTCTCCACGTTATTAATATTTCAAACAACCTGGAGGTAAAGAAGTGAAAAAAAAAATAAAAACAGAATCTCATTCCTATCTTAAATCATATCTTTTATCCAAGCATCCCCGACTACAAAACAGGAGTGTATTTTGCATCAAAGAATTTTGGCAGCATTCACCTCAATTTATTTTTAAGCCAATCTTTAGATGAAAGGAACAGCTTAAGGCAGCCAATTTCTCCTTAACAATAATAGGCAAAAAGCTTTCTTCAACGAATCTAATCCCGAAGGCGGAAACAGTGAATTATTTAAATAGGCAGAGCTATTTAAATAATTCTCTGAAATTCTAAAAGGAGTTCTTTTGGAAATTTGTGTCGGTGTATGTATTTAGTGCTAACGATGCCACGTGTTAAACTAATGAATCTTTAAGCAGGAGGACTTGACTAGTGTGTATATATTAAAGGTGCGATATATTTTATAAACATTCAACTCCCTAGAAAGCTTTTAACATACTACTTGCAAAGTTATGCTGAATTCCAGATGTATAAGGAAGGAAGAAAAAAAAAAAAAACAGCTGTTCGAGCTTCGTCAGGGGGAGACACCACTGAACCCCCTTAATTTTTTAGTTTCATTATTGCCATATTAAAACGATATTAATTGACTATGTCATTTTATCTCTGATCTTTTGTGTATTTCGCCTGGTAACCCTATATTGAAATGTTTATGATTGTAACCTATTTATAGGAAAATACATGTGACGCATATTCTATAGCTTACGAAATATTGTAACAATAGATTAAAGCTGTTGTGAACTAATAGTATTTAAATATCTACAGCTTACCAAATATTGTAACAATACATTAAAGCTGTTGTGAACTAATAGTATTTAAATATATGTAAAAAACACATGTGATGCATATTCTACAGCTTACGAAATATTGTAACAATAGATTAAAGCTGTTGTGAACTAATAGTATTTAAATATATGTAAAATTATGTCGCATTTTTGGGACATATTTTTCGGACAAATTTCAATAAAGGGGGTGAGAGATACATATAAAATGACATAGTCATTAAAAAATACTTCTTTCCCACTCTAACAATAAACGTTTCCATAAAAATTCATGTTAGCCTCCGAAAGTCTTTGTTTGCAGATATCTCTGAGACATTTTATGATGAAAGGCTTTGAAATTTTATACATATCATTTATGTATGGGACACATTTCACTAAATTGGATTTTTTTTAACTGGGTTTGTATACAAATTTAAAAAGCGTAAATTTAAAAATTAAAGACAGGAATCTTTTCTTAATATAATCTTTTTTCTTACATTATTTCGAACATTTTTTTTCAATTTAACTTACCCACTTATCGCCAATAGATAAAAAATTAAAATGTGTTATTACATTTTTGGGGCACCCTGTACTGTGCTGATAATAAAAAGATTCCAGTAATAATATGATCAAATAAGAATATTTACGATGGAAAATTATCAAGTACTTTCATAACTTTCAAAGAATGATTGTATTTTAAAGATAGTTTCAACAACTATATTAAAATATATCTCATGTTTTATTAATTTTTCATGTTCTCCTCTCGCTTCCGAGTAAAAAAGAAAAATTGTCTTTTCTAAAATTTATTCCAAAAAATGGCAACGAAATTTTCGTATTAGACATAAAAAAACTACATCGTACTTACAAAAATAACACCCACGTTCGTTTATATTGCAAATGATATACATTTTTCATCTCTTCAGACATCATTAAATATGTATTAGAGAATAAAACTCCAGAAAGAAAAATAAAAGGCGAAATTTCCCCAAGTTAAAATAACTGTAATTCAAAATTACAACGCTTTTGAAAAAAAAAATTGTCATCTTCCATGTAACTTGCAGAACAGATAAGTCATTAGTATTAATAAAAATCAAATATCATAATGTATTCGTACAACTTTTACAAGACGTTGCGATGATTGGCTGAATATAAATTTCGCTGTAAAAATTTTTCTCTCTTACATCTTTATGTTGCCATTTTCTTTTCATTCGCAAACAGAATCTCAGAAATAAATTTGAAATTATGCTTTCTATTAACTTACGTAATCTTTGTTATTTTCTAGATATGTAGAGGATTGTCTAGGTCATATATCAAAGATGATATGCGAGGGGAAGAGGTAAAACTTTCGTAGAAAATGTAAAGTTCTGTTTTTCGAAAATACAAGAATTTAGTTATTGGGTTTTTCGGAAAATATTTCGAAAAAATACTTCCAATTAGAAAAGTTTGTCAAATTAAGAGTAGCTTTCAGATATGGCATTTTTACTGGGGGCTGTATACATATTAAAATACGAAATTTAATTTTTATACGGTCCCTCCTTTCTTACCCTCTATATTTAGAAGAACGTTGCTCTTTGCCTAAGAAAGTTAATAAAAATATCAGGTTGTAACGAAAGTTCTCCGCCAAATCTGCTTGAGTCAGCTCATGCAGCACCCAGCGATTGAACTTGTACATGAAGTTTATGTGATGCGTAGCATGGCTAATGGGCATGTTATTAATGTTTAACTCTTTAGCTAACTCTCAAGTGGTTAAATACTGATCTTCTTCCACAAGTTCTCGCACGTGGCCCTCATCAACATTAGTAGGCCGGCCAGATAGCTCTGCTCCTTGAATGTCATAGACCCTGTTTTTTTAACTTTCAGTACCAAACCTTCACAATGCCATATGATACAACATTAGAATCTAAAAGACACACATGATTCTTTGACATTCTGTAGCACTTTTTGCAACAGAACTGGAAGTAAATGACAGTTCTAATCCAGTAACGTGATAGTTCCATTTCAGACACCTTGTACTTTATGAAAACGATATTTTTTAACAACACAGTGTTCTAAAGTAAGTATCTTTCTTTCAAATGACAAAGATCGTTTGACAAAATATGAGCAGACACACCAACGTGAACTGTTTGCAGGCGGTATTTGTGGTGGGGGGAAACTTTCGTTACAACCTAATAATTCCGTGTCTCTCCGTGGAATAGTTTCCGAGATATATCGTTTGTCGCCAAGCACTAAGAGGATGTCTCCAAAGTGAGAAAAATGTAATTACTTTTCAACTGACGTTAATTTATGTTAATAGTCACTCGACAGACAAAGATGACTCCTGAAATCCTAATTTATCTAGAATTTTCCAGTAAAGCATGTTTGGCAGTTTCTAGTGAAAGTGACCACAGCATAGTAACCTACGCCATTATTCTGCCATTCTCTTTTATACTGTAAAATTCCATTTCTAGAAGCGTGATGTAATGAGTGGATCAACCCCCCAAAAGACGAAATTATCGCTCATTTCATAAGCCATTAGTGATCAATTTAGGTAAAACTGTACATGTTAATTTCACAACCTGGAACGCGTTCATTGCTTTTCCCAACAAGGGAATCTTTATTTATCTTTTATCAACTCATATTGGGCCCCCAAAGTATATATTTTTACTTTCCCCAAAGTAAATATTTACACGTTTTGAGGTCTTCTGAATTCATTTATGCTATTTTTACGAGATGTACGTATGTATGTGTGCATGTGTGTGTGTGTGTGTGTGTGTGTGTGTGTGTGTGTGTGTGTGTGTTTGTGTGTATGTGAGTGAAAACGATAGCTCCTGAAAAGGGCATGCGATTGAGCCACAAATTAGGTATATATGTTATAAACCACCATCGCAAGACCGGTATTGATTTTGGTGTGTATAGGACTTATAGTTTTTCTACAGGACTACAACAAAGATTTCTTTTACATTATGGCCTATGGGGGAAAATTCTGGAAAGTGCGCTAGCGTTTAAACAGTGCATTCGATTGAGCTCAAATTGCGTATACATGTTATAAACCACCATCGTAAGACCGGTATTGATTTGGGTGTGTATAGGACTTATAGTTTTTCTACAGGACTACAACAAAGATTTCTTTTACATTATGGCCTATGGGGGAAAATTCTGGAAAGTGCGCTAGCGTTTAAACAGTGCATTCGATTGAGCTCAAATTGCGTATACATGTTATAAACCACCATCGTAAGACCGGTATTGATTTGGGTGTGTATAGGACTTATAGTTTTTCTACAGGACTACAACAAAGATTTCTTTTACATTATGGCCTATGGGGGAAAATTCTGGAAAGTGCGCTAGCGTTTAAACAGTGCATTCGATTGAGCTCAAATTGCGTATACATGTTATAAACCACCATCGTAAGACCGGTATTGATTTGGGTGTGTATAGGACTTATAGTTTTTCTACAGGACTACAACAAAGATTTCTTTTACATTATGGCCTATGGGGGAAAATTCTGGAAAGTGCGCTAGCGTTTAAACAGTGCATTCGATTGAGCTCAAATTGCGTATACATGTTATAAACCACCATCGTAAGACCGGTATTGATTTGGGTGTGTATAGGACTTATAGTTTTTCTACAGGACTACAACAAAGATTTCTTTTACATTATGGCCTATGGGGGAAAATTCTGGAAAGTGCGCTAGCGTTTAAACAGTGCATTCGATTGAGCTCAAATTGCGTATACATGTTATAAACCACCATCGTAAGACCGGTATTGATTTTGATGTGTATAGGACTAACAGTTTTTCTACAGGGCTAAAACAAAGATTTCTTTTACATTATGGCCTATGGGGGAAAATTCTGGAAAGTGCGCTAGCGTTTAAACAGTGCATTCGATTGAGCTCAAATTGCGTATACATGTTATAAACCACCATCGTAAGACCGGTATTGATTTTGATGTGTATAGGACTAACAGTTTTTCTACAGGGCTAAAACAAAGATTTCTTTTACATTATGGCCTATGGGGGAAAATTCTGGAAAGTGCGCTAGCGTTTAAACAGTGCATTCGATTGAGCTCAAATTGGGTATATATGTTATAAAAAATCGTCGCAAGACCTGTATTGATTTTGGTGTGTATAGGACTTATAGTTTTTATACAGGGCTACGACAAAAATTTCTTTTATATTATGGCATAACGGCCTATGGGGAGAAATTCTTGAAAGTGCGCAAGCGTTTAAACGGTGCATTCGATTGAGTTTCAATTTGGTATATATGTTTGAATTATTCATCATTTATTATTTATTTAACTGCTTGGTAATGATCTTAATCGTAAGTGTTCGGAAAGTCGAGTGGAGTCACTCCAGATTTTTTCACTTAATAACCGACGCCAACACAGCAGGTTACGTGGTGAAAGTCATCATTTTTAAAAATAATTTTTTTGTTAGCTATTTCACTTAGAGAAACGGGATTTGTTTTATTAATTTTCTTAGGCAAAGAGCAGCGTTCTTCTAAGGGTAGGAAAGGAGGGACCATATAAAAATTAAATTCCGCATTTTAATATGTATACAACCCCCAGTTAAAAATGCCATATCAGAAAGTTGCTCTTAATTTGACTTAACCTTTCTAATAGGAGGTATGTTTCGATCACTTACCATTTAAAAAATAATCGCCTTAACATCTATTTTGAATCACCCGGTACATTTTGACAGCATATATAGCAAACTTGCTTGCGAAAAATGTTCAATAGATTCTGAGCAGTCGTTTTTGGTTGGCGCTCTTTCAAATATGGAAACTGAAAAGCGGCATTTTCGACACGTTTTGCTCTTTCGCCATCGGAAAGGTAAAAATCCTGTTTAAGAAAGAAAGAAAAAATGATCCGATACGTACGGAGAAGATGCATTCAGAGAACGCCAGAGCCTAGTTTTAAAAATTTGGATCCTGCAGTTCGGATGTAGAAGGCGCACCACGTTCTGTAAGGCCTATTGAAGCTGATGAAGACACAGTAAAAGCACTCATGGATGAAAACCGGGGATAACAACTCGTGAGATACACTCTAAGAAAAATTCGTCTTTATTAGGGTGACTTAAAAAAACGACTATTTTTTTTTTTTAGTCTCGTTTGAAAAAAATGTTAGTTTTTGATGTATTAAGAGCCCCCTGCAAAGGAAAGCTAAAAAAAAAAATTAAGAGGTCGCTCAAATTATTTTTAAATTTCAAAAATCATCAAAAATCGAATTGTTTCTTTTTAATTTTTTTTCTCGTTACGGTATAATTTTATAGACAAAAAAAAAGTTTCTGAAAGTTTCAGTTCAAAATTTAAATTTTGAAAGGTCGCTCACATTTTTTTAATTTATTGGTGCATTACCTTAGATTTTTTCGAGCGACCTTTTAATATTCAAATTAAAATTCCATAGACATTTTCTTTTATTTAGTACAAGAATCGATAAAAATACACTACGAGATGAACTAAAAATCAATAAAACCTGTTAAAATTTAATGTTTGGTTTCAGAATCAATAACAAAGCTTATTGAAATATTGTTAAAATGTTGTATTTGATTAAATAAAATTATTTAAATTAAAAATAAATTATGTTTTCTATATTGTGCTTGATTTTTAGTTCATCTCGTGGTGTATTTTTATCGATTATTGTACTATATAAAAGAAAAAGAATGTATGAAATTTTAATTTGAATATTAAAAGGTCGCTCAAAAAAATCTAAAGTAATGCACTAATAAATTAAAAAAAATGAGCGACCTTTCAAAATTTAAATTTTGAACTGAAACGGTCAGAAACTTATTATTTTGGTCTATAAAATTATACCGTAACGAGAAAAAGAATTTAAAAAGAAAAAAATTAGGTTTTTGACGATTTTTAAAATTTAAAAGAATTTGAAGCGACCTCTTAATTTTTTTTGAGCTGTCCTTTGGGGGGGGGGGGCTCTTAAAATATCAAAAAACTAACATTTTTTCACACGAGACTGAAAAAAAAAATAGTCTTTTTTTTTTTTTCTTTTTTCGTCACCCTAGTCTTTATACACTAATTTATTTCTCATTTCTCAACGAATGATTTCCGTACTCCTTTGAAACGTAATATTTCCATGAATTCTATTTCCCGAAATCTCAAGAAGAGAAAAAAGAAATCGTTGAATCTGGAGAAGTCTCTTCAACTGACAGGAGAAAAGAAGAAACGGATATTCGTCAATTAACGAAAATATTCCGGCAGCACTGCTGCCAAAAATATTTCTGTGAATTAAGAAATAATTTTTAAGAGTGCGTCTTTATACACAAATTTATTCCTCATTTTTCAACGAATAGTTTCCGTTCTCCTTGGAAACGTAATATTTCCGTGAGTCCTTCCCGAAAATCTGAAAAAGAAGAAAAGATTTCGTTACTTCAATAGAAGTTTCTTCAATTGACAGGAGAAAAAAAGAAACGGATATTCGTCAATTAACGAAAATATTCCGGCAGCACTGATTGCTGCAAAATTTCCGTGAATTGAAGAAATATCTTTTGAGAGTGTATTTGAAAGATTGAACTTACCGAATTCGACCCTTCACGATCATTTGAAACTCCTCTAAATTCGACATATGGGTTCCTCGAGTTCTTAAAAAAACGAAATGACTTTTCGAATAACCCGTAGATTACTAATGATTTATTAATAGTCTGGCGTGAACTCATAACTGTAGAAAATAGAAAAGTCATTGAGCTTGCAGTTACCATGTAAACATTACAGTATTTTAACCGTTTAAGTTAATGGGACATTACTACACAGCGTCTTTTGTTACTTAACCCTTGGAGGCGCAATTCTTTCCCAATGCTGAAAAAAGGACAGCCGTTGCCATCGCTCGACTTAACTACCAGCAAGGTGGCGAACGATCGAAACGTTCATGGCGTGCCACAGATCTAGAGACCCATTTTTGACGACAGCTGGCTGTGCAGCATAGCCAGCTGCGTCAAAAAAGGGTCTCTAGATCTGTGGCACGCGACGAATGTTTCGATCGTCCGCCATCTTGCTGGTCGTTAAGTCCAGAGATGGCAACGACTGCCCTTTTTTCAGCATTGGGCAATCTCTCCAGCGGTTCTCGCATTCTTCAATTTTTCAGCAGATGTCAGTGCTGTTAAAAATAATCGTGACCATTTTTTTACGGCAAATGACGTGCTAAAAAGTAAAGGATTCTCGTAGAGCTATGTCACCCTCAACTATTTTTATAGCAATCAACTCTATTCTTCGTGACTGGCAACAGTCAAAACGTCAGACTTTGGTGTTCCCAGAGCGGGAACACTGCGCGTTAAAGGGTTAATATAGATCACTTCAGTGAAATATGAAAGTGCTTCACATTCTTTTTACAAATTTTTTGGCCCCCTATTTTCTGTGTTGGAAAGTTTTTTTAAAATTGACACTTTTTCAAAGATCTGCCATACTTCTCTAGCATTACAGAGAAATCGATAGACAAGAGCAGTAGGCTACATCTTCGATACTTAACGTAACTATGATTAGCACACTCTAGTGAAATCGAAAGATACAACAACCTTTAGGTACACTGAAATAAAATTGACATTTTTCATCTAGTAATAATAGTAGAAGAAATGATATAAAGTGATAGTTTCATCTCATTAGAGACGTCATTAAATATGTATTAAAAGACAAATCTCCGAAGAGAAATGCAACAGAAATTTTCTCTGTGTACTTGAAGTCTTTCTAAATGACGATACGAAAGAAAAAGTATTTTTTTCTATGTTATTGTCGTCTGATTCTTTGAAGAGACTGACACTATTTAGTACATCAAAGCACAAATCATAATGTATTATTTTTAAGATTTAGAAACATGCTATGATGATTAACAGAATAAAATTTCCTGGGTGCTCGCATGCTCGTTTCTCCTGCGCGATTTGATATATGCATTCAGTGGCGGCTCGTCATTAGGGGCCAGAGGGGCCTGGCCCCACCTGCATGCATTTTATTCTATTTTGATTCAAGATGGATAAAAGGAATATTTAAAGGAGCATTTTTTACACAACCTTTGTCCCTTAATCCAATTATGTACAGCGAGCCATCATTCAAATCCTACGGCCGTGACGCGGAATCTCCAAAGTCTTTCCCATTGAAGCACTCTGGGGCCCGAGAAATGAAGCCCTAATATATTTGCGCCAAGCACAGCAGAGTAGTGTTAGTACCATTGATCATTTCTCAAAAGATGACCGTATTTGGCTGGTTATCATTAAAAAGAATGCGAAAGCACAGTTAATTTAGCATCAATTTAGGGCACCTAATCATTGTCCCGATAGGAGAAATAAAAGTGTTTCCATGGAAACAGTTCTATTTGGCGAGTTTTGTTCTTTTGGTCGAAAAAAAGGTGCTGATTGTGATTTTTGTTCTTATTGCTGATCATCCTTAAGATTTAGGAATTTTTGTTTATCTCATGTAAAACAGACTTGATTTTTTAGGTTTCAAATGTAGTGAAGTATTAATTGAGTAAGAAATGGTCGTAGATTTAAAATACTTTGTCAAATTATAAATATATTTAACGACTATGAATTCTGTTGACAGTTTATTACAAGTTAATTTCAGAAGATGACCATATTTGGCTGGTTATCACAAAAAAGAGTGCGAAAGCACAGTTAATTTAGCACCAATTTAGGGTCCCTAATCATTGGCTCGATAGGAGAAATAAAAGTTTTTCCATGGAAATAATTCTATTTGGCGAGTTTTGTTCTTTGGTCAAAAAAACGGTGCTGATTTGGATTTTTGTACTTATTGCTGATATCGTAAAGATTTAGGAATTTTTATTTATCTCATTTAAAACAGACTTTACTTTACTATTTTTTAGGTTTCAAATGTAGTGAAGTATTAATTGAGTGAGAAATGGTCGTAGATTTAAAATATTTTGTCAAATTATAAATATATTTAACGACTATGAATTCTGTGGACAGTTTATTACAAGTTAATTTCAGAAGATTAAACATAGCAGAAAAGCTTGAAATAAAACGCTTGGGACTCTATCAACCAAAAAGTTTTGTCTTTAGACAAAAAGATGGCAAAAGGACATGATCATTTCAACTAGAATGGTGCAGTAAAGCAGCTTGGCTTTCAGTACGTGAAGCAAAAAATTCTATTTTTTTGTTTCTATTGTTTGCTATTTGGAGGTGAAACATTATGGACCAATTCGTTCATCAACGTGTACAAATGCAATTGTGAAATTTAATGTTGTATTCAAGAAAATCATACTTTTTTGATATTGTATTTTTAAAAAAAATTTTTTTTTGATATTGTACCTATTTGAGATAGAAAAAATGAGGAACAGGTTTTTTGATGCAGAATAAATCTGCTGTCTTAAAATGAAAACTTAAAGGAGAAATCAATACGACTTTCATAACTTGTTATTCGAAAGCTTTTATGAATTCACACTGCTTAAAAAAGCGATTCATATGTTTTACCTTTTCGAGCTAAAAAAAAAAAGCCCCCTCCACTGAAATGGGTAACGATCCGCCACAGCTCTATATGTATATGTATTTTCCCGATTTGAACTGGCACTAGTTTTATTCGGGCACCACCATTGAAACAGGCCACGAGCCGCCACTGTATGTATTGTTACGAATTTTCGGAGCAACCCGCTGTTCTGGGGTTTAAAATTCATATTCTACGTGCCAAATAGTTAAATTTTGCTTTTGGTTACATCAAAATCGGTCAACTAGAACACCACTGCATAGTACTTACTGCTTCTTTTATTTATTTTTATATATTTATATATTTTTTTCTTTTTTCAGAGCAAGGTAGAAAGAAAAAAGCTTAGATAACTATGCTGTCACTTAAATTTAGAAAAATGGCTTAAGGGCCGAGACTCTAATGGGAGGAGGCAAGCCTCGACCAATCAGAGGACAGTAGCTCCACTATCTGGCTGAGATTAGTGACGGTAGTTTTTAAAAAAATTAAAGAAGCAGTAAAGTTAAGGCGGAGCTTTACAAACAGCTCGGAACTGTTGAGAGAATTAATATAAAAGTTAAATTTTTGGAAAAATCTCAGAAGAGCACAAGATATTAGAGAAAAGGTAAATTAAATAACATTAAGATGCAGTGCAAGTCTTTCTCCATGAGGGCGTGGCTTATGCCAGTGGGTGTCGTCCAATCAGGAGTCGGGAGACTAGTGCGAGACTATGTAAGAGCGTTCATTACAAAAGCGATGAAAAGAGTAATTTGATGCAAAAACTAGTTCGTTTAATGGAACGAACGGGTCCGAAAACCTTCATTAATAATCCAGAAAATCTTAAAAAAACAAAAAACTTACGCAAAAAGTTCGATATAACTGGTAATATTAGTGTGAGCGCGAGGTCCCCGTCTGTTTGTCTGACTGACTGACTGACTGAGGTCTAGCTTCTCGGAGTGCCAGCGCAGCGCGCGTACCTCCAGTATGTAATGTTAGGGATGTTATTGTTGTGGATGTGCGTAGATAGCAGCGAAGCTGCCTGTATTAGTACAGAAAGTCATTTTTCTGGATGTTGAGTGTGCATGTCGACCCTTCCTCCCCCCACCATAGGTGGTCTTCACAGGAAGGGTTGCTCGACGTGTGTGGCGTGTACGGGCTTAAGGTTGATCTTGAAGGGCATGGAGAACAGCCTTGGGGCGTTTTCTATGCTGTGGGTCCGACGGCTCATAATCTGGTAGAGTGGCAATAATTTCGTTAGGAACGTTTCGTATGTTCCTGTAGAATCTCTTGGAGATTTTCAGTAAGTGGTGCTTGAGGGTCTTCATACAGAGGTCCTTGAGTATGATGTTGTTGGCAAGTAGTGGGTGACCGTAACGGATGGTTCGTAGAAATTTACTTTCCTTTGCCACTAGGGCTTTGATGTGGGTGTTTGCCGCATAGGCCCACACCGGGGCAGCATATGTGGCCAATGATCGAACAATGGCTTTGTATAAAAGCAGTTTGTTCTGTGTGCTGAGTTTGCGCGTATATATGAGGCTGGAGATTCTGTGGAAAGCTCGGGTCATCTTGCCTCTGGTTCCGTTTATGTGCTTCTTCCCAATGCACAATGTCATGGCTTCTCAGCCACCGCCGAAAAAAAATTCTGGTTACGTACTGGTCCTACATAAAGCAAGTGGAAAACATCATTTAATGAAGAAATTTCTAAAACATTAAAAATATAATGTATTATGAGCTGAGTTGAGGGCACATACGCCCACTCACTCTGGAGAACCACATTCGAAGCGAAACACAACAATTTAAATTTTTCTTTTCGTTCTGGAAGTAAAAAGCCCCATTACTGATAGTTTATAATAAACTTTCTTATAAAATTATGGCGCCTCACCGCGCAGGCGTAGAACTCGGTGGGTTCGGTGTGAGACACGTGCCCGGTGCACGCCTCTGTCCTCCGCCTACCTTAAATGTAACTTAGGCTGTGCAATAAAAATGAATTATACACTTTGGATTCTTTAGCTCTGTTGTCTAAATTGTAATTTTTCAACATTGCTTTTTTTATGTGAATAAATTTCCAATTTATTCAATTTAGATTGTGCATTGTTGATTTGAAGGTATATATTGGGGGCGTGTACATTCAATTTGAGGGCGGAACCTTTCCCGCCCATCGCCGCATATTAGTTGGCCAAATTCTTGCTTTTACCTGATCCGTAAGCAATGTGTGAATTGCACTTATCAGTTGTGATGTGAGGTATTTATTTAATTTTATGTTGGAATGCAATACGATTTTATCTGAATTTAATTCCAACTGCTTTCAGGGCTGAAGTAACTCTTATTTTGTTCCTTATTTTCTTTTACAAAATTTTCAGTCGTACATCTTAGCACAATCGTCTATTCTGCACAATTACGTATTAGACCTGAGGATCATGCTGTAAATTTAGCTTCTTTTCTTATAGGTCTATCGTTTTATTCCATTCTATTTTCCTTCTAAAATTTCGTTTATTTTTATTTTTAACATCTAAAGAAAATTATCACTGTTCTGCAGGAAGGCAAGACATCGCTTTATAGTAAACGAAATAAACGTTTACTCTATCGAACATTACGTTCGAACAAATATATATACAGTTTTTAATGATGCCTCGTCCGAAAAAATTACAAATCTGATTCCATCACCGTCAATCTGTCTGAAACTCATTTTCAAATTAAAATATACAGAATTCGCGCTATACATACATATATATATATATATATATATATATATATATATTATATATATGTAATTTTATTGATATTTAGATTTATCCAGTTGCTTTATGCGTATCCCAAAAGTAAAACTGCCTTTCCCCTGCAACCGAAATCCCTCCTGGTGGCCCACGTTAAGGGTTAAATTTAAGAGCGGAACACACACTCACAAAAGAAAAAATAAACCTTAATTTTTGAAAAAGAATAGCAAAATTTAATTTCCTAGTGGGCGGCCGACGGTCTAGGGGGTTGGGTCTGCCTCCCGGTATTTATCAGCCGAAAGGTTTCTTTTCGTTCGAAAACAAACCTTTTTTTGGAAAGAAACACGTCGGGAAAAAAAAAAGGAAAAAGAAAAAGCCGAAAGTTTCGAAAGTGACTGTATCCTTACAACAATTTCAAATTTCTACATTTTAGATAGGCCGATAATTGTTGGGAGTGTATGTAAATGAACCTCTAAATCTAAGACAATTATAATATCTTTACATAAAAAATATTTAAAGAAATTTGGATTTAGTGATTAATAGTTAAAAAAAATATTAGAATGCTCAATATTATCTTTTTAACTCTAAAGTTGCTATACTTCCTGAAAATTGTAGACGGCCGAAGTGTGAATGTCCCGGGTTCGGGTCCCATCCCGCGACTGTCGATCTAACGGTCTGGAGTTTTGGTAGGTTTTCTCCAGATGTAACGTAAATACACGTTAGAACCCCTTAAAAAGTCCTTCTACCAAGTTATCCGCCATCCTATGCAGATCGCCCCAGTGTAGCGTTGCCTTAATCACACAAACCAAACAATCAGAGATATTTTTAACGCCTCTACATGCGTATTTCACGCATTTAAAATGAAAAGTACTGCTTCAAATTTTAAGTATACGAATTTCACGCTCCCCATTTTTAAATATCGTTGAACTTATTTCTTAAATAACACAGTATGTTTCCAATGAGTTGTATGTGAAACCGGGGTTAGTTGTGACAGGGGCAAGTTGTGACATCGAGCTCGATAAGCTGCAGCACCTGTCGCGTCACGTGAGTGAACAGGTTGGTTGTTGCAGTGTGCTGTGAATGTTTGGAAGTTTAGCGTTGTTTTGTTTTCGAGATAAAAACGTTTATCATGTTTTGTATTACAATAGTAAATTTTGTGACCTACGTTGGAATCATCCTTACCACTAGGGATACTGAGCTATGTAAACTGCTCGAATATTTTTTGATTGGTTGTGTTTTGAGCTGTTATTCTATGCATTTCATTTGTTGTTCATTCCAACATTTCGGAAACTAATGAATAAAGTTCAAAATGGCGTAAGGCGGACTAGTTGTGACGAAAGCCTTGGGGGCACGTTGCGACATTGCCACTGCTTACCCTTTCATAATTTTTAACAAAGGTTTGTATGTTTCAGGAAAAATCTTTCGAAATTACAAGAGGCGCAATGAAAGAGCTAAAGCAAGTTTAGAACATTATAAAAGGGCTGCAATAGAAGTAAATTCCGGAAGGTGCAGTTTAAGAAAAGCCCAAGAACTATTCGATGTAAATCGAATCTTCCTTTGTAGATAGATTAATAAAAATAAGAGTACTAATACGGAAGGAAATATTGAGCACTGTGTCGATCTACGACATACCCTGTATTGTCAAAATAGCCCTTCATAGTGCTGCCACTACAAAAATATTCAAGCAGCATTTCGTTCAAGTGAAATTTGGAAATTTAATAGGAAAATTTTTACAGATGAAGACGTCCTATGCTCCTCAGAAGTAAGTGCAATGCATCAACTGTAAGTTTTGTAGAACTAAGACCGCTCCGTAAAGTAGGACCTCGAAAGGGCAAGCGCTCCGCTCGTAAATGTTTGAAATCTGCCATCCTAACAAGCACGCCTATAAAAGAGAAAATTCGAGCAGAATAAAAAACAAGAGAATGCAGGAAACAAATGGAAGAAGAGAAAGCAAAAAAGAAATTACAGTAGAACCTCGATTCATCGTTTTTTATGGGGCGCGTAAGAAAAAACGATGAATGCGGGAAAACGACAAATGCGGGTTCAAGTCAGAATCCGAAGAAAGCAATCTTTATGCATGCATGCAATGACTGTATAATAAAACATAATTTGTTACAAAACGAATAAATTGAAGATGAAAATTAAGTGATACTTATTTTTAAAAATCAGTAATTTTGTGTTGTGTTTTTCACCATTTTTTAAATTAAACAGTACATTTTCACTATTTACAATATTTTTATGGATATTTTACGTGATTTTATGATTGTATAAAAAAGTTCATGCAGTTTCAAATACCGTCATTGCCTCAGACAAACTTCGTACTTGTGTAGGCTCAGCGTCATCGACATGACTATTATCCTCTGCTTTGCCTTAATTTTCATTTTTTTGCATCATCACACGTTTATCCCTGTTTAGGACACCGCATGCCTCAACTTCTTGATAAACGGATATATGATAATTAAATTTCACGCTATACACAACCTCTTCAATACGCAAGCATTGTTCATCTGATCATCATCAAACCCCAAGAAATCATATACTAACGTAAGAAGCAAACGCAGTTTGTATGCCATGTGGATCCACTTAACTCAATTTCATTTTGGTCGAGAGAAAATTTTACAACGATGAACGCGGGAAAGGCACTTTTTGGCGAACGATTCATGCGGGTTTCTATAACATTATTCAAATACTATTTGTGCAGGGACCCAAGAAATAAAACGATCAATACGGGAAAACGATGAATGCGGGAACGGTAGATCGGGGTTTCACTGTATATGGAAAGGCCAAGAAGGACATAAAAGAATTACACCGAGGATATTGAAAAAAAAAAATGGAGAAGACAGAATCATATAGCTCTGAAGATGACGAAAATTTCGTATGCTTAGTTTGCTTGGAGCAATACAAAAATTCTAGACCAGGAGAAAATTGGGCGCAATGCATGGCAGGCAAAAGATTGGCGGTTGTCAAATGTACCAAAAATGATCCTTTTTACGTTTGCATTTACTGCAAATCAGACGCTGAAACAAGCGATGAAAACGGGGGATTAAAAATATAGATAGGCCTATAGGATATAGGTCTACACGTTGTAGAAGGTCAAGTCAAAGATCAATATGACCAAAGATTAGTGTTGGCTACTTTTTATTTCTTTCTTATTAACCTAGGGTTTTTCTTTTATTTTTATGTTGAATGTCTCTAAAAGTAACTTTATAAAGGACTAGGAGTTTACAAGTGTTAGTAATTTAACTTTCTCAATTGATTTACAGTGTTATTAAAAACATAAATGTTTTTATCGTGTTAAGAACGTTATAAATGAAATAAATTTCTCCTTACTGATTTAAAAATTCCCATTTAATTGCCTTTTTTACATAATTTGTATATGTTACAATGGATCTGTATGTGTCACAATGTGCCCCAAGCATGTCACTACTAGCCCCGCTACGGGGCGAGTTGTGACAAATTTCGAGGTTACGCAGAATTCATTTTATGTCATGAAAAACTTAATGTTAATGATAATTTTATAAATATGTTATACAAGATTTACTCTAACGTTTGATACATTGAATGTTTTACTTCAGTTCAAATCTTGCCGATAATATCGAAAATGTCACTACTAGCCCCGGTCTTCCCTTATAGTGTATGTGTAAGATGTGATTTAAATAAAGGTTTAAAAAATAACCAACATATTTCTTATTAATTAACTTCAATTTATTCTTTTTAAATGTCCTTTGGAGATTTTATGTTTGCCCTTGTTTTCTATTCTTTTTTCTTTAAACCGCCAAATTTAAAACTCTGCAATTAAATTCCCGCCTTTAAAATAACTCAGATTATTTTCACTCCTTGAATAAATTCCTAGCAATATCTCTGCTTACAATAGCCATATAACGTAAACTGTAGGGTTTCTGCTTCCATATATTCCGTATTTCATTTAAATTCATATACTTGACTTTGTGGGAGGGACCAATTCGGATATTTCCCTCCTCCAGCTACGCCCCCATTGATTAAAGTAGAAACGAAAATAATAAATTACGAAATCTGTATGGGATTTTTAAAAATAAATAAACAATAAGATTTCAAAAAACGTTTATTGAAAATTTTACAGGTAATTAGTTTCTATTTTATACGACACGAATTGGGTATTTACGCAGAAATTTATTATAATGTTACGCTTTTTCAAAAAAAAAATAAAAAAAATAAAATAAATAATTAAACAAACAAAAACTTTAATTTATAATTGTTCCCAAAATATACTGTAACCAGCATTCGTATCACTTATATAGCAGAAATCCGAAGAAGCACTTGAAAATTAAAAAATATATAAATTGCACTCGGTGTTGACTGGATTCGGAAATTAAATGGAGACCAAATTTATCAGAAGGTCCCTCAAAATAAATTAAGACTCCACTGGTGATGAGTGTACTTTTAAGGCAGCAACTGCCGTGAATGCAATCACCGTACGTGCCCCGGTCGTCGAGAAAAGGGGGATACCAAATAAATTACAATCAATCTTGTTGCATGAGAAGGCGTGCTCTAATAAGGAGATGTAAACTTACTTTAATTAGAGCACTTCTTCAGTAGCTGTATATTTTTAAAGGATGCGTTAAATGTACAATCTATGATTTTTTACTATAATCATTTAAAAGAAAAAAATTAAATATTAATAATTACAACCACAAAAGTAAAATAGAAAATTTCATCTAGTTTTAATGATAACCGTTATAGAACGTTCTCTTTTTTGTTCTATTTTTTGTGTCAAGGACCCTGACTATCTCACGTCGGGTAGTTTTTAAAAATGCACAGTAAATCAAAGGGGCATTATGCCTACATAGGGATGGGCTTAATAGTGATTTTCGCGTATCGGTGAAAAGAGTGATTGCTACTCTGGAGTAGCAGTGATCCTTAATGGTGATTGAGTACTCGTTTACTCTTTAGGTGACTGTCACCGTTTAGTTTTAAAAGGCCATAGTCACCGTTTAGATTTAAATGGTGATAGTCACCTATAAGAAAATGAGTACTCGTTTACTCTTTAGGTGATAGCCACCGTTTAGATTTAAATGGTGATAGTCACCTATAAGAAAATGAGTACTCGTTTACTCTTTAGGTGATTGTCACGGATAAAAGGCTCTTTCGCCGTTTACTTTTGGATGTGCTCGGCGAGAGGAGGTTTTCTGTTACTGGTTTCGCTTCGAAGCGGTATGGGGGCGTGTATTTGGCCTTTGATTTTTTGTTTTTTTCTTGATTGTCGGAGCAAATTTCTCCTTTCGTAGAATATGTGTCACAGTAACTATATGCCAAGGGCGGATTAAAAGGGGGAGGGGACAGAGGGGCGACCGCCCCCCCCTGAGAAAAGAGAAATTAATGTAAAAGATACTCCCCAGTAGCACAAATAGTTCAAAAAACGTTGAAATTACGTTGGAAACACGTTTTTTGACGTTAAAAAACGTGTTTTAAACGTCTTTTGGACTAATTGTGCTACTAGGGCTATTTTACTTCCAAAAAATGGATGTATATGACAATCTTCTAACTAACCGCCCCCCCCCCTCCTCCGACAAACTTGCATTAATCCGCCACTGCGCAGTTTATATTATTTGAAGATTTATAGGTGCTTTGAGCCAAGGGTGTACTTAAGGGCGAGGAGTGGTGGGGGAGGCCCGCTCCGAAAGTGTGAAGCAATTAAAAAAACAGTTAATATGAAGCATTTAAAGTAATTCTAGTAACAGTAAGATTTAAAATACCGGATCGCCCCCCCCCCTCCCCTCCGAAAGGTAAATCTGTATACACTACTGCTTTCACCGTTTAAATGACAGTTTTTTCCGTGGCGTCATAAGGTATAAGGAGGTTACTGTGTATGGCTGAGATGGGATATGGAATATTTAGTTGTTTTTTGTGTCGCTCGCTGGCAGACGTATAGAGGTTGGGTTGGATTCTTGACTGTCCCCCCCCCCCTCCCCGCCTTCCTTCTCTGCCGTTGATCGCGATTGCTCGTTTGACTGTTTGTTCGAGAAAGATGGTATTTCACCTTCAGCCGTGAATTTTTGCTCGCTCGCTTAGCATGAGTTTGTTGGAACATAGTGGTTAGAGGCAACGCTATTTAAAAGTATTTTTATTATTTAAAGATTACCTTAGTAAATGGTGTATTGAGCTATGTAATTTTCACTGAGCATTAAAAAGAGTTTCTTTAATTTAATTTTTAAAGCTTTTCTTTCTTTTTTTAATAATAATATTTTTACTGGAATTTAAAAAAATTGCTTAAATTCAAATAAGTTATACTGTTAAATAATCCTAATGGTTATTACTGTGTGAGCTGGGTTTAATACTTCTGGTTATAATGCACCCAAAAGCTCACTTATCGGAATTTACGGTCCCGATTAAAGTACTATTAAGAAAAACCTCCAATAATAAACATCTCTCTTAACTGGCCCTTTTTTTAATGAGTAGCGCGCTCTTAAAAACTTTAAATAAACAATTGGGCCGACGCATGGGCTATGATACGCTTTTACTATATATTAGTACTTTAGTGAGTATTTGAAATCTGTGCTTCAGATTATTTTTGTTTGTGTGTTCTGAGTTTTAAGATTAAATGCAATAAATTGTGAAGAATTTTCAAAAGAGGAACGTTTGATGTAGAATACTGTTTAGTAAAAGAAGTGCTCAAAAATCTTCTCTTGTATATGTTAGATTATTAAAACCGAATCATGCAACTTTGAAGCAACTCAATTTTAGAGGTCTTTCTTTTCGTTGGGTGCGGGATGGAGAGAATTATCTTGCTATAACAGTGGTGTACTCCTAAGATAAAAAATGGAGGGACCGGGCACGTATCCAAAAAAACATTGTGGAGGGCATCCAAATGGTAAAAAAGAAAGAATTTTTCACAAAAACAGTACACCATTTTAGTAACAAAAATCAAAATTTCGGGGGGGGGGGGGTCGATCCCCCTAGACTCCTTTCTTAAATACGTCCTTGAATTTTCTAAAAAATGAGCGTCCCTCTCAACTTAAATGCATGTAAGTCGTTAGTTAATTGCAATCATTCTTCAAAAGAAAATGAAACTAAATTATTAATTATAATTATTTATGAATTGGTCATTATTACTTTGAAGTAACTGACTTTGGAGTACACTACTGTAATACAATGTTTTGACTGCAAAGCATTGTAATTTTTACTAACAGTGCTTTTAAAAAAATTCTGACAACATATGTTTGCAATTTCTAAAAATATGTTTATATTATTTAGCATTTACAACTAGATTGGGGCCCCATCTTGAGTGAATGGGTAAGACACTGAACATGGTAGATGGCTGAAGTGTGACGATCCTGGGTTCGAACCCATTGTGCGTCTATCGATCTGACGATCTGGTGTTTTGGTCGGTTCTTCCCAGAGGTACTGTCTGTCGACCACAAGGATAGCTCTCGCCGAGGAGTGCCAGGCTGTTGCCGTAGGAACAAGTCTCACTCCATTTTCGAAAGTGGAGAACCGAGAAGGAAAATGACATGAAGTGTGAGATTACCTTTCATTCCGTGAATTCCTCTCACGCTCAGCCCTCCCCCATTGTAAATGGACAGGTCCTGTTGCTATAGCGACCGCAGCCAAACAGACTCATTGGCAGGAGCTGTTCTTCTGATCGACATACAGTAACGTGAATGCGCATTATATCTCCTTACAATGTCCTCCACCCAAGGCAGCCCCACCTTAGGCACATGCACCTCGTGGCTTACCACCACATACATTCACATTGCAAAGTAGAAATAAAATGAAGTTAGGCCTTTGTGAGTTTGGCATGTATTTGTAATAAAGAGTTAAATTTCACAACTGTGCAAAATGAATAAAGACGCTTCAATAAGACATCAAAGTACAGAAAATTTTAAGTAGGTTTCTTCGAACTTCCCAGAACTTTTCTATGTATTCATAAAAATCAGTATCTTGGATAGCTTTAAATCTTTCTCCTAGAAACATTTTAACGACAGAGTGATTTTGAAATTTGTTGTTTCCTTTTCTTTGACAAAAATTTACTCTGTCGTGTTATGCATCTATGATTACCGAAATATTTTTGTTTTCAAGAATTTTTCTTCTGAAACTTTTAAGGCAAGGCGATCGATTGTAATTTTGCTTTTAAAATATTAAAGGGAAAAAGAAAATGTATAGGTCGATGCACATACACAAGCATTGTTTTTAAAATGCATTTTCGAGCACTTGGAACGTTCAAACAAGTAACTGTAAAATCATTTTAAACGTATATAGGAAATACAAAACAAAATGTAGCATTTAAGAAAACATTACCTATTTTTTGAAAAATCTGATGTGGATACGATGTGAATTTCTCGTACGATTGTTATATTATATTTATTTACCATGGACTTCGTTTAAAAATATTTAATTTGAAACTCAAAGTGGAACTTCTACGAGCGACCACTTCTATTAAGCGAACCCTCTACAACAACCCATTTTTAAGGCACCAAATTTCACACTGTCAACTTAATGTTCTAAAAGAGAACACATAACCCTTTATAAGGGACTGGAACCGAATTCCTGTCAAAAATGTATAGTATTTTTCTGGAAATAAAGTAACCCAAAACTGCATTCCAAACCAGTCGCTCTTCTGCAAATAGACAGCAGGTGGCAGTACAAGGCCGTACCGAGGGGATGGACCAGGGGGTCCCCCCCCCCCGAAATTTAAAATGTTGTAAAGAAAACAATAATGATGAAACCTTTTTGTGAAAAATTTAGCCTTTTTCACCTATTGGTATCCCTCCGAAAAGTTTTGGACCTACCCCCGAAATATTTTTCTGGGTACGCCTCTGTGGCTTTACACCTACAGATCACGTACAAGTCTTGTAGGTTTGAGAAGATACACACATTCAGTTACCATAACCCCGAATGTTGGCTCTTCCTAATTAAATATTAAACTATTTTTTTTTTCTTTCGCGCTAAAAAAAATGCCAAAACCTTGAAACGAATGCATATATTGTACATGCACTTATTTTTATACAATTTTCTGGAATTAAAAAACAATAAGCCATCTTATGACCGTTTTCTTGAAAATAATCCGACCGTAAAGTGGTTAATAGGACAGATTGTACAGTTAAATTACAAGTAAATAGGGGCCAAGGCCCCTAGACTCGCTACGCTCGCTTTTCGTATGAGGCATCCGGCCCAAAAAAGATTTATTCGTAAAAAAGACATAATTTCAACACACAAAAACCAAAGATTGGATCAGATAGAATGTTACCGAGCTACACATTGCTTGGTTCTTGCATGTTGCTTGGAACGTAAAAATTTAAACCTCTGTGACGTTGTCCGACTAATTACGAATAATTAGAACTGAAGAGATATATCTGTGACGCTCCCTTTCTTACCCCTCACTACTTGAATCTCTCCGATAACCTTTGATCTGTGCGGTATCATAAAGAATTCCTCAAGGTGCTATGGATTTTCGATAATGTGCAGTTCTGACGTTATAGAACGCATAAATCCCCGAGTGTTTCAAGGGCTCTTCAGAATTGGACAGTATAGCAGCTTGAAAATCTCATAACTTACGAACACTTACTTCAAGAGTGCCAAGTGATCGAAATCCACTTGAGATCCCAGCGCAGAGCAAGATCGGCAATTCAAGACAGAGAGAGTTCGGTTTCAGACAGTGACCAGTACAGAGGTACTTTCCTCTGGTTTCGGGCCGGCACGGCCAAAAATGTTTTTCGAACCCGCCATCTGACTGTTTAAGTTCCAACTCAAATCTTCTATGCGTTTTTATGTGCGTCTAATAAAGTGTTTTGTGTGAGCAAAAGGGCTCTCTCTTTATTTAGGACGCCACACCTCACACTGTTTTGATTTATGGCGATTTTTCATAATTTGGAGACTTGCGTATATGTATAGTTAATAATTAGCTCTAAAAAAACAGTAATTCATATGTTTTCTTTGATAAAAACTACGGAACAGGTAGGATAGCGTGCCACCAATAGCGACTTTTCGTTATTTGGCGATTGACACATGCTCAGAACCTATAATTACTGCTCATGTAAGGTTCCCAGAAAATCGTTATCCATATTTTCATATACATAATGCTTTGCAGATTGCCGTATTTAGCACCGCGAATTATATCATCCCGCCGCGTTGGCAAATAACCTAAGTGTACTATAACTGCTATAATGGCATAGTTAACGCCAACAAATATGTCTACTGGTAGCGAATACTCCTGCTGGACCGAACTGGCTTTAAAATAATCTGCATTTTAATTATTTTTCATTTCAAGATATTGGGCTCTAACATTTTTGAACTCGCGGTTTACATTCACCCTGCTTGGAAAGATACCATTTTGCCAGATCGTACCTAATGCCAAGATGGCGCTTTTAAACTCAGTTACAATTAGTTATTCTGTTTTGGAAAAACAAATAATCGCTCATTCTAAACGCCTGTTGTCTTAGCGAACTTACTATTTGAAAATTGTCAACTTTGTGTAACACACTTTGAGTTATTTATTTCATATACTTTTTATTTTGGCGTAAAATGGGTGTAATTCTACTTCATGTTTGTCAATATCAGGCGATTCTACATTCCTGAAACTGCTTTGTTCGAAAGGAAGGAATAATTTTATGCAGGCGAAATTTTTCCAAACCTGGCAACCATTTTGTTTATTTTTTCAACTTTTTATTAATATCGTCTAAAATAATTCGATTTTCGAAATTTTTTCCGAATCAGTGGACACCTTAGTCGAAACTCAAATCCCCACGGTTTAGGAGGCGATAGCCGAACAAGCTCTCGACAGCGGCGGCAGCGGCCGATACTTTTTTTTTAGAATAGAGAGATACGTAGCGTCTCTACTTACAATTTCTTCAATGTATCATCCATTTTAATTATGTAAATTTGCATTATACTAATTTACAAAAATTATAAATTATACGCACACTTTTTATGTAAATATTTAGAATTTCGTTTTGCACTGAATATAATCTTTGCTTAAGAAGTCACTCCGTCTAGTAAGACATTTTTAAGTGGCCCCGAGAGTGATGTAATAACGGTATTCGGCTGATATATATTTTATACTAAACGCTTTTTACTCCTGGGTAATATTCTCAACAGACGACACCCCATGGACTTGCGTAGTTTTTATCAACTCCCTTTATGCTCCGGCACGAGCAATTTCTTATAAATTCCTATCTAAATCGTTTCTCCTCTTGGACCGTAAAACACCCTCGATTCAAATAAAATACTTACTTGGACAGATTTTCTGAGACAAAATCGACTACTTCAAATATTTAAAGCTGAAAATCTTTCTGTCTTTTTTTTTTAAATCTCTATTACATTTTTTCCAAATACCTTCTCGTGTCCTAACAAAGGAGAGTATCTCTTTTTTTATTGATTGTATTGTAAGTCATGAAACTACAATACAAGTTTTACGTGAAAGTAAATTTATATTGTAGTACAGTGTAATGTTTTTCACGTTTAAGAAAGCTTGATATTCCACATACAGTGTGCCCGCTAAAGTCTGTTTTCAGCCCAGTAATTTGTAAACGGAAAGACCTATATTCATAAAAGTATTGGCTAGGTGTGGTAAACTTGCCGTGTGCTTTGCAAGAAAACCTCTTACAGTGTCACCTGGCGGCTAAATTTGAAGTTAGCGTACTTATTTCAAAAACTGTACGAGATACGGAAAAAAGTGAATTACAAAGTTCTTTAGCATAATCGATTTCGTAATAAGATACCTTAAATGCACATGATGATCATTAATTTGCAGAATAATGCTATTGTTAGAAGGCATAAAACGCGTTTTTATTTGGGGAAATTTTTGAAAACTGCACTTTTCTGATATTAAGCTCGCTTATCCTTTATGCAAAAAGTGTTTTCTATCAGCAACAATTTACGTTTGTGCTCTGGTCTGCAATATTATCGCTGCTAGCTGTGCAATATTATTGCTGAAACTTTGGCAAAATCATTAGTGATACGTTTTTACGCCTTGCATTTTACGCTTAAAATTTTTAGCATTAATGTGCTCAAGGTATCTTTTCTTATAAATCGGTGATGCTGTAAAAATTTTGTGCTTGGCTTTTATTCCGTATCTCGTACCATTTTTGCGATAAGAATGCTAACTCCAAATTTAGCCGATAGGTGGCGCAGAACGTGATTCATGATATTTTTTTAGCAAATGCAATGCTTATGCATAAACTATAGAAGATACGCAAATTTTGACACCATTTTTGAAATCAGCTTAAAAAGTCACCTCTAGTAACAAATTTTCATTTCAGTAATTTCTAAATGGAAGGAGGTATTTCAGAAATTCTGAGAAAAAATGGCGTATCTTGCTGAAAACTTAAAAATTTGCATAATTAATTATCGTAGAACCTTCAAAATTGAGATCTGGAGTTATCTTATTCTTTAAATCATTTACACAAAATTTGGGGAAAATTTGAAATGTCATGGTGAGCTTTTCCAATTTTGTATTTGATTTGACGTGGAAGGGATCAAATACTGACTCAGCTAGATTTCCTGAGATAAAAGAAAAAAAAAAAGAACAATTTCAAATACTTACTGCCGAAAATCCTTCTTTATTATCTTTATTAGGATTACATACCAAATACTTTTTTATGTTACTTCTTTCTAGCACAAGGAGCTTTTCTTCATCATATTGAACGAGTGGAACATCTCCTATGTACTATAAGGATTTAAAGTTACGTTATCGCTAGTTGAAGTTGGCTGATTAGCATGTGATGGAGATTTTGAAAAAGCCAGAACTTTTGTTTACTTTTTACTTTCCGAACATGTACCATGTAAGGAAAGTATTGCAATCATGAAAAAATTCGACACGTTTTGAGGTCTTCTGAATTCATTTATGCTGTTTTTACCAGATGTATGTATGTATGTATGTGTGTGTGTATGAGAGTGAACACGATAGCTCCTAAACGGAGCATTCGATTGAGCTCAAATTGGGTATGTATGTTATAAACGACCGTCGCAAGACCGGTATTGATTTTGGTGTGTACAGGACTTATCTTTGTCGTCCATATGCCATAATGTAAAAGATAAAGAACAACTATATATTTTACAATTATGGCATATGGGAGGAAATTCTTGAAACTGCGCTAGCGTTTGAATGGTACATTGGATTGAGCTCTAATTGGGTATATATGTTATAAACCACCATATTAAGACCGGTATTGATTTTCGTGTGCAGTTTTTCTACAGGGCTACGACAAAGATTTCTTTTACATTATGCCCTATGGGGAGACATTCTTGAAAGTGCGCCTACGTTTAAACGGCGCATTCGATTGAGCTTCAATTGTGTACATATGTTTGAATTATTCATCGATTAAAATTCATTTAAATGCTTGGTCATGATCTTAATCGTAGGTGTTCGGAAAGTCGAGTGGAGTCACTCCAGATTTTTAAGAATGCAAAGAATGAAATTCGTATATTGGCACAAGAATCGAAAGCAGAATTATAACTTCTGTAAAGGTTTAAAAGTTAGGTTAGAGAGTAACAAAGTGCGAGTGAAATCGTCAGAAGAGAAAAAAAAACATATTTATTTAAAAGTACAGGTGGTGTGGTGGCCAAAGCATCATTTTATCACGCTTTGTACCCAGGTTCGATTCCCGGCTTGAGCTTGGATGTTAAATTGTCCGCCCCTTCATAGGGGGTAATGCTGCCCGCCTATTGGGAGCCGCTGTAATGGATTGGGCAGTAGTTTTGCCTTTAGTAGTGCAAAAGGTTTGTGATAGCTTGCCCGTCCATTGGGAGAAAGAAACTTTAAAATTAACACTTCATTTAATTGAAATGAGCATTTAACTCTTTAACGCGCAGTGTTCCCGCTCTGGGAACACCAAACTCTGACGTTTTGACTGTTGCCAGTCACGAAGAATAGATCTGATTTCTATAAAAATAGTTGCGGGTGACATAGCTCCACGAGAATCCTTTACTTTTTAGCACGTCTTTCCCCGTAAAAAAATTGGTCACGATTATTTTTTAACGGCACTGACATCTGCTGGAAAATGGAAGAATGCGAGGACAGCTGGATAGATTGCCCAATGCTGAAAAAAGGGGCAGCCGTTGCCATAGCTTGACTTAACTACCAGCAAGATGGCGGACGATCGAAACGTTCATCGCGTGCCACAGATCTAGAGACCCTTTTTTTGACGCAGTTGACTGTGCCCCACAGCCAGCTGCACCCTCATTAATAGCATACGTCATCAATAGCTATCACCCTCAATTCGATGCTGGCTGTGCGACACAGCCAGCTGCGTCAAAAAAGGGTCTCTAGATGTGTGGCACGCGATGAGCGTTTCGATCCTCCGCCATCTTGCTGGTAGTTATGTCGAGGGATGGTAACGGCTGCCCTTTTTTCAGCATTGGGAAAGGGTTGCGCCTCAAAGGGTTAAAGTAAAGAGGTCATTCCTTGACTGTAACTACATTATTTTTGATTCACTGAATATATTTTAACATTATGACTCGAGAAAATTTTGCACAATTTTCAAAAAAATCGAAAAATCAAACCTAAAAGGTTCGATGAATTTTGCTTGAATAGCCATTTTATAATACCTGCAGACGCCTTAAAATGCTTGAAATAATTCGACATTTATTGTTTCGTTGTTGTCGATAATGTTAGAAAATTTCATTCAGCTATCTTAAGCCGTGTTTGAAAGATGCAAAAACAAACGTTTACACAATTTTTACAAAATTTCTAAATCTATGAAACATTTAAAACAGTTTTGGCCTCTAAAGTTTAAATTAACTGGCTATCTAATATAATTCCAGGTTACATACCAATACCGTTGCCATTTTTAAAGAATGGAATAAACATTTACCCAATATTCCAAAATCTCAAAATTAAAAATAGTCGTAGGACTGCACGTCAGAAGTGAAAACTTCTTGTCAAGCTTTCTAAAATTTATACTTATGCAGTTAAACAGGTTTTCACGCATTATTGTATTTGTATTAACAAAAAATAAACATGTATGGACGTTTATTCACATTTTTATATATTTGAAATTCTTTGTAAAAAATGTAAATGTTTTTTTTTTTTAAGTTTGTAAGGATTCCGCACATTTATTTATGAAATTCTCACAATTTTACATATTTTTGTACGTTTGTACACATTTTAACGCAATTATCGATGGGCTAGCATTGGAAATTTTTGTTTTTCTAATTTAATTACATTACAAATTTCGCGCTCGATTTGTGTACACATTTAAAATTTAAAATGAGAGAGGGAGTGCGCGCACAGGCCGCAACGTGACACAGCTGGTACATGCGTACGGTATACATCATCGATACACATTTTTATCCACGTTTTGGATTTTGTTCGATTTAATCAATAATTATGTTCGTAAATTTATTAACCCATTTGTGCCTGGATATTTTTGCGACTTTCTTCGGTTTTTACTGATAACAGAAATAATAGATAAATTTTTGATGTCAACTTCTTGAAAAAGGGATAATTTCTTTTAAAATCTTTATGCATAAAAATCAAAATATCAACATCTTACTTGGTCATGTTAAAATATTTTGTAGAGTTGAGGTTCAATACTCATGAATAAAGGCTAGGAAAAATAAATAATGTTTTCGACTAATAGCAAAAATGCCGTCCCAAAAAAGGGACACTAGGCATAAATGGGTGAATCATCAGTAATTAGGTACTTATGTTGTAATGAACAGTTATTCTATTTATTTGTAAAGAATGGTGGATTTATATTTCAAATTCAAATGACAGTAGTATACCACTCATAAATAAAAAAATCTGGAGTGACTCCACTCGACTTTCCGAACACTTACGATTAAGATCATTACCAAGCATTTAAATCAATTTTAATCGATAAATAATTCAAACATATATACCAAATTGAAACTCAATCGAATGCACCGTTTAAACGCTTGCGCACTTTCAAGAATTTCTCCCCATATGCCATTATGCCATAATATAAAAGAAATTTTTGTCGTAGCCCTGTAGAAAAACTATAAGTTTTATACACACCAAAATCAATACCGGTCTTAAGATGGTTATTTGTAACATATATACCCAATTTCAGCTCAATCGAAGGTACCGTTTAAACGCTAGCGCACTTTTAAGAATTTCCCCCCATAGGCCATAATGTAAAAGAAATCTTTGTCGTAGCCCTGTAGGAGAACTATAAGTCCTATACACACCAAAATCAATACCGGTCTTAGGATGGTGGTTTATAACATATATACCCAATTTGAGCTCAATCGAATGTATCGTTTAAACGCTAGCGCACTTTCAAGAATTTCCTCCGATAGGCCATAATGTAAAAGAAATCTTTGTCGTAGCCCTGTAGAAAAACTATAAGTTCTATACACACCAAAATCAATAGCGGTCTTGCGACGGTGGTTTATGACATATATATCCAATTTGAGCTCAATCGAATGTTCCGTTCAGGAGCTATCGTGTTCACTCACATACACACAAGCACACATACACACACACACACACATACACACATACATACATACATACATCTCGTAAAAATAGCATAAATGGATTCAGAAGCCCTCAAAACGTGTAAAAACACCCAAATCTCGAAGTCGAATTTTTTCATGATTACAATACTTTCCTCACATGGTACATGTTCGGAAAGTAATAATGTACAGTATATAATTATTAACACGCCACGAATTATCATATTAACTTTATTGCACAATAACTATATAGCTATCCAAATTCAGTACAGTTTTTTAAATAAATAATCGAAAATTATAGCACCTGCTCAGCTAGAAAATGTCTGTACTTTTTTTTTTTTGTAAAAACATATAGATTTATACAATTTGTACATAAAAAGTGGATATTTTTGAATATTTTGAAAGTATACTCTTGTTGTGCAAATTATATGCAGTTTTTATGCATACGAAACAAAAATTTACGCAATTTGAAACGATTTTCTCAAAATCTAATCAAAAAATTTTTTTAAATCCAACGCCTGTAACTTAAGTCGAGTGATCGCCTATCATGTCACCAAATTTCGTTTCTTTCACTTTAGTCGTTATTCCGTGATAGGCGAAGAAAAATTCACGCAGTTTTTGAAACAATTTTTGGAAAATCTCAAAATCTAATGAATTTTTAAAAGAAAATTCGATTGACAACCTGTCATGTCACCAAATTTTATTTCATTCCCTTCAGTCAGTTTTACTTGATGTGCGAATAAAAAATGCGTCACTGACAAAACGATAGACAGACAAACGTGTTTTTTTGACGGTCGTACTGAGGTCTCAAATGCTTAAAACGGATAGAAATCGCAAAATTTTTAATGCCAAATAGTGTACAGGCGAAGTCTAATTTTATTTATTTAGATACATAAAAGTTCCCATTCCGAAATTGAAACAACAATCACTTCAAATTTTAGTCATTTCATCGCCAGTCAAACACATACGGTGGCTCACCACGCCTTAGGTCACGGTTCGATGCCGAATCTAGAAGGGTGCAGTTTAAAAGTAGCTTGATGTTTTTACCTACGACAACAGGTGGCAGCACTAATCTCAGCTAAGAAATCTCAGCAGGAAGAGGTAGCTATGACGTCACTATCCACTTTTTCCCATATTTATCTGAGCCTGACGGTCACTCAGCAGCGTAAAGGTCACGCGAATTCAGTGCTTTTTCTCTATCCCAAAAATGGCCAACGCGCCTAGAGAAGTTTTCACTTAAAAAAAATATGAAGTACATTGATGTTTGTAGTGTAAGTGACCATTTATAATGATATTACATTTTATTAATGACTGTCATTTTATCTCTCAACACCCTTTATTGAAAAATGTGTCCCAAAAATGCGACATAATAAAGCGACATATAAAAGTGACGTCATTTTACATGTATTTAAATACTATTCGTTCACAACAGCTTTAATTTATTGTTACACTATTTCGTAAGCTGTAGAATAGGCTTCACATGTATTTTTTATATATATTTAAATACTGTTAGTTCACAACAGCTTTCATCTATTGTTACACTGTTTCGTAAGCTGTAGAATAGGCTTCACGTGTATTTTTTACATATATTTAAATACTGTTAGTTCACAACAGCTTTCATCTATTGTTACACTATTTCGTAAGCTGCAGAATACGCAACACATGTATTTTTCTATCAATAGGTGACACTCCTAAAAATTTCAACATAGGGTGACCAGGCGAAATACCGCGAAAGAGGAGCAATAAAATGACATAGTCAATTAATATCGTTTTAATATGGCAATCATGAAACAAAAAATGAGGGGGGTTCAGGGGGTCTCCCCTTGACGAGGCTCGAACAGCCGAATTTTTTTTTTTTATTTGCTTTAGTTAATAATTAATCATTCAGGACAAAATATTATTAAATTTCAAAGGCTAAATATCTTGATATATTTTATAGAACGCATTCTATGGCTTAATATTTTCATAATTCTCTTGACACTGACGTTTGTTCTTTCAGCTAGTTAAATTTTTATAGCTGCTTCATTAAATTACTCATTATACGTTTTTCGAAAATAACAAGTCTGTTAAAAACAACAAAAAAAAATCAATTTTTCCGTAATTTCTGTGCGCCTTTATATTCTCCCTAATTCAGAAAAAAAATCATTTATGGCACGTAGGGAAATACACTTAACATCAAGTCAACATTCGTTATCCAAGAGAAAAAGTTTAATATTAATTCAATTAATGCTTACAAATGCTGCTGAATTTTCAAGTTCCATGCAGTGCAGCTCTATGAAGTATTTCCGTAATGATATACTTATCTCAGTATTTAAATTTC